>ML425446.1:0-65193 GCA_005239525.1 Nicotiana knightiana
AATAATAATAATAATAATAATAATAATAATAATAATAATAATAATAATAATAATAATAAGAGGAGGAGAAGAAGAAGAAGAAGAGGAAGAAGAAGAGGAAGAAGACGAAGAAGAAGAAGAGGAAGAAGACGAAGAAGAAGAAGAAGAAGTCTAAGTCTGACACTAGTTTCTTAATAAATATCATTAGGAAGAAGACTACTGTTATAAACAGTAGAAAAGAAGAATATGAACTGCCTCAGCTATTAGATCTACTTAATAAGTGGACTATATCTTTAGTCAAACCTAAGGTAATATACCAATTAGGTACTTTTAAAAAAATTGGTTTAAAACAAGTAGTTAAAACTACTGAAGAGACTATCACTGTAGATAGCGACCATGCTACCTTCAGGTTATTATCTGAAAATGATTTAGCCCCTTATAGAGACTCACATAAATTTATACATATAGGCTTAATACAAGTCGCCTTTAAGCCACTTACTTTAAGAGGCTTACCTGAAAGCTTCATTTGCAGCTCTCAGAGATGACAGAACTCAAAACTGGAAAAAGTCGCTTATAGGGACTATGCAAACCAATTTGGCTTATGGCTCTGTTTATTTCAATGCTTATCCCAATTTACAGATTTCTCTTAACGATGAGAATTCTTTAAATGCTTTAATACTTAGCATTAAATTACATGGTTATGATTATTTGCCTGGTACAGAAGTTATATGCATCTGTTATAGGATTTATTTCAAACCGTTATATACTTTGAATCCTATGTGCAAGATTATGGATTTTAAAAATGAAACTATTCTTATAGAAACCAACTTCGGGAAATCCAAAGTAACTACCAGAAGACCTATCAAATGAGATGAAATTGATTTTCCTAAAGAATGAGTCATAGAGGAAGCAGTTGCACCTCAGAATACTGGTAATACTGAGGTTACAGAAATAGAACAAACCTCAGATGGTACTATTAAAATCAGGTTCAATGAACCCATTCAAACTGATAATATCAGTTTGTCATCTAGATTAACTAGATCAAACTCTTCTTATATTTCTCCAATTGATTATGTGGTGGACTTTCCTTCAAGAGCTTCCACATCTCAGATTAGAGAAAATAATAGAGCTAATAATATTAGTATTAGCAATGATAATATTGTCAAGATTGATTCAGATCTTGAACCTACTGCATCCGAAATGGATTTTTCAAATGTTGTTAAAAATGATTGAAAACCAAATAGATTATAGTCCGGGTTCACCGGCAAGAAAAATAATTTTAGAAGAATTTTTAAAACCCAGATAGGTTGTTTTCAGAAAATGGTTTCATGAAAACATGACAAGTGAATTAATTCAATATTTTAGACATGATTTTTATGAGGATATTAGCAAGAAAAATAAAATTATTGCTTTTGTTCCATGGTTTATGTCTAAACATGTTTATAACTATATTTCTGTGTTAGAAAGAGATTATACGCTCACTAACGGTAATATTGTTAATTCTGTTTTTCCACCNCAGAAAATGGTTTCATGAAAACATGACAAGTGAATTAATTCAATATTTTAGACATGATTTTTATGAGGATATTAGCAAGAAAAATAAAATTATTATTTTTGTTCCATAGTTTATGTCTAAACATGTTTATAACTATATTTCTAAATTAGAAAGAGATTATACACTCACTAACGGTAATATTGTTAATTCTGTTTTTCCACCCCAGCAATCTTTTCATATAGGGGAAAAAGACAAAATTATTTATTGCACGACTTTTTCAAAAATATTTGAAAATGATGTTGCTGCTATAACAGCAAAAAATTTGAATACCATGCTCACCCAGAACAACTATACTAATATGTATGTTAGTATCTTGGGCGAACACGTTATAAAGATTCATGAGAAATTGGACAAGCTAATAGTTGGAGTCCAAAAAATTCAACTGAAGGATGTTAAAGGTAAAGAGCAAATCGCTACTACAAGTATCCAACCACCTCCTGAAGTGAAAGAAAAAGGTCTTGATGACTTGGAAGAACTTCTTAATAAGAATTTTGGCGAATTAAAGGCTAGCCCCTTAACATTAGAGCATAAACCTGATAAAGGTAAGGGACTACAGGTAGAGGATGAGATTAATAAAATCTTTGAAAAATATGCTCATAAACCTTACCAAAAAATGTTTTATTATCCCAGACCAACTCCTCAAGATGTCCTAATAGAGGAATAGGACAATGACCACTACCATCAAAGATATAGTAGGTCAGATATCTATGAGTGGAATATAGATGGTCTTGCTGAGAGACGAATCTATACTATAGTACATAGAATGCTTATGTACAACACTATCTGCAAGGTTAATAAGAATTTAGATAGGGCAATTACAGAAATAATTATTGCCGGTTTTACTGGTCAGCTTAAAGGCTGGTGGGATAATTATCTTACCCATGACCAAAGGCATCAAATAATGAATGCCACCAAAACTGAAGAAGATAAGACTGTCCAGAATTCAGTCTATTCTTTAGTCATGAATATCATAGAACACTTTTCTGGAAGATGGTCTGATAATAGTGAGACCATTAGGACAATGCTCCAAAATCTGAGGTGTAAAACCCTTACATCTTTCAGATGGTATAAAGATGTTTTCTTATCCAGAGTGATGGAATTACCAGAGAGTAATAGCACTTATTGGAAGTCCAAATTCATAGATGGACTCCCTCCCTTATTTGCTGAAAGGATTCTAAAGGTCCATAGAGGTACAATGATGAGTATAAATTATGAGGCTTACTCATGCGGTAAGCTCTTAGTGTATGCACTCGGGAAGGTTTAGCCCTATGTAATGAAATCAAGCTAAACCAACAAATAAAGAAACATCGTCTCACTAAGAGACAACAATTAAGTGAATTCTGTGAACAATTTGTCATTGACATTCCGTCCAATAGAAAGAAATCCCATAAGAAAATTGATTTCAAAAGGAGAAAGGGTTCGCTGGAGAAACGGCATGAAAAGACCCAAAGAAGAAAGGTTTCCATAAAGCCAGAAGGGGTTTTGTTAAATCAAAAAAACCCCAGGCCTGTTACAAATGCGGAAGGATAGGCCATTATGCAAAAGATTGCAAAATCAAGGACAAAATCAAAGAACTTGATTTAGATGATAATATCAAAGATTCTCTTTGTAAAATTCTCCTAAATTCTTCTCCGGAGAATTCTGACAATGAGTCATCTACTAGTGAGGATTTACGAGTCCTTCAAGAGGAATATTATATTTCATCCTCTGAAGATGAGCAAGGATTCTATGAAGAAGGACAATGCCCAAATCATTGTTGTAATACTGATGACAATCTTTTTAATATCTACTCGCACTTTGCAGATTTAAAAATCAATGTCTTGACCAATGATAGCATTATTGAGCTATTAAGGGTTATTAAAGACCCGGAATTAAGGTCCCAGTTAATTGACAAACTTCCTACAAATTATGAAGTAGGAACAGAGGTGGAAGGCATTCCTTCCCAGAAAGGACCTTACACCATGTCAGAGATCAGAAATCTGGTCAAAGGGAAATCCCAGCCTGATAGTTTGGCTACTGTCCAAGATTTAAGAACTGAGATAAATTATCTCAAGAAAGAAATATCGGAATTAAAGGCTTCAAACGTAGCCTTAGATGAAAGAATTTTCAAAATAGAAAATTCTGAGAAAGATATCAGTATCAAGAGTAATGATACTGTTGCATGTTCTTCAGAAAATAATACTGCCCATATTTTATTAGCAGCCATAGATTTTTCTGAAGAAGAATTTCTGGAAAAACTCCAATATTTTATCATCCAAAAGTTTTTAATAAAAATAATCTTTTGATCGACTACAATTTCAAAAAAGAGTTTATTGCTTTATTTGATAGTGGAGCAAATTTAAATTGTGTAAAAGAAGGAATAATACCTTCAAGATATTTTCATAAAATCACTCATCGTCTGAAAAATACTAGTGGTGGTTCAATGGGTATTTCATATAAATTACCCAAGGCTTATATTTGCCAACAGGATATATGTATTCCGGAAAGTTTCATTTTGGTAAAAGATATCGACAAGGATGTAATACTCGGTGTCCTATTTTTTATTAAATTAATACCTTTTTTGTACTGGGATACAAAAGGTTATACTGGTACTTATAATAGCAAAAATATCACTTTTGAGTTTATAACTGAACCTGTTCAGAAATTTTTGAATGGAATTATTTCTGATGAAATTACTTCAAAAGTCAACCAAATTGCATTTCTGAAAAATGAAAGTAGTACTATTACTGTTAACCAGGATTTAAAAAATCCTAAATTAGTAGAGAAAATAAATTTTCTCAAAAATCAGTTTTCTACTTCTATTTGTGGTGACCATCCGAATCAATTTTGGAGCAGGAAAAAACATATCATAAATCTTCCTTATGAGGAAGACTTTTCTGAGGATAAAATCCCTACCAAGGCTCGACCTTGTCAGATGAACTCTACTTATTTGAAATTATGCAAAAAGGAAATTGATTCCTTACAACAAAGGGGTTTAATAAGACCCTCAAAGTCTAAATGGTCTGCACTGCTTTTTATGTCAATAAGCATGTTGTGGAGCGGGGAGTTCCCAGACTAGTTATCAACTACAAAGCCCTTAATAAGGTGTTGAAATGGTTCAGGTATCGAATCCCCAATAAGAAGGATTTATTAGATCGATTACACGATGTCATCATATTTTTAAAATTTGATTTAAAATCGGGTTATTGGCAGATTCAGATATCTGAATTAGATAGATATAAAACTGCTTTCAATGTTCCAATGGGCTAATATGAATGGAATGTTATGCCTTTTGGTTTAAAAAATGCTCCTTCAGAATTTCAAAAAATTATGAATGATATTTTCCTTCCCTATAAGGATTTCACAATTGTTTATATGAAGAAGAAAATTTCTTGTGCAAAAATTGTGGCAGATTAAGCTATAATCCCATCAATTGCCCATATTCAAAGTCACAAGCTGGCAAGGCCAATTCACAAAAAAATTGATCAACCAACCAATGAACGAGACATAGAAGAAGGAGAGTGGAAGACAGTATTCTTTACCAAAAAGAATGTTCTCAGGAACCGTCCAAAATCACCAATAAAGGCAGCAACAACAGGTATTAATGCAAAAATATTCGATGCTGCCACAGGTAAGTATCTTAATACCCATAAACATAGGTACATTGAAAAGGAACATGCTATTATTTCTAACGCTTACAAAAAAATCAAAAATACTTCTTCCAAAACTATTAATTCTTCCAGACAGGCCGTAGATACATCCAACCAATTTAGCCACCTTCTAGACCTGCCCACTGTTTGTAATGAAACCATTGAACAATTACACAAACACATGTTATCTAGCCCAACTTATCTCGGAGGGAATGCATCTAGCAATGAACAATTACACAAATCAAATGTGGATCAACAACATATTCAATCCCCTAGCTCCTAACATCAACCACACATTGATACAAATAATGCAATTCCAGTGGAACATTCCACAAATTACCAACCAACACTACTCACTAAATCTACCAATAAACTTTCGTTTCTTTCCACCAGAGGAGAACACGACCCTAAATCCAATATTTATGGCATGAAACATGCATGCAAGTCAGGAAGAAACATAACCAGTGAACAACCATCCAATCAACACACACTCAGTTCCCCAACACAATGCACAAGAACCAAATCCATTTGGGGAAGAAGAAGAACTCCCACAACAAGGTGTGGAATCGAGTGCGGAGTTTTCAAGTCTAAACGAAGTAAAAATACTTCTCTTCCCAGATCTGTGGAGCAAGAAAAACATCTTCAGCTACCCAGCACGATGTACGAATGCTCAATGCACATACGTCCACTACAAGATCCCACTGCAGGAAAGCAAGTAGTGATACTAGTGCCATCAAGGAGAAGGAACCACAACTCTGTGGAATTAGAAGTCAACAACAACCAAAACCAATCAACACAAATGAATAGGCTCACTAGTATAATCTTCTGGAATGTAAATAGAGAAAACAATGATGATTTTCGTAGGAACTTCGGGGAACTCATCGATACACATAGGTCATGCATGGTAGCTTTACTAGAAACCATAATGACATCCCATGCTACACTACTCAATGGTTTTAATTTCTCGGAGTTAATAGAGGTACTACAATGGTGTACTTTGTATTCTTTGTATCCCATTCTTCTTGTATGTGGTGTACCAGCAGGTCCGAATTACTGATCACCAATAATTCATGGATATTCATGTCAACAGCCAAATTGAGCCCTAATATCCAAGCTTCATACTCTACCATATTATTGGTGCATGGGAATCTGATTTTGACGGACACCGGGTAATGTTGACCGGTTTCTGACAGCAAAACGACTCCGATAACTACTCCTTTGAAATTTGCAGCTCCATCTAAGAACATTCTCCACCCGTCGTAGGCTTAAGCAATATTGGGAATAAAATAGGCAAACTACTACATATTGATGCATGCACATCATCAACACTAAGAGTTCGATATGAAAGATTATGTATTGAAGTACCGATGGATATACCTGTCAAACTCTTCATTTTTATTGGATCCTTAAATAATAAATCATATATGAAGAAGAAAATTTCTTGTGCAAAAATTGTGGCAGATTAAGACATAATCCCATCAATTGCCCATATTCAAAGTCACAAGCTGGCAAGGCCAAGTCACAAAAAAATGATCAACCAACCAATGAACGGGACATAGAAAAAGGAGAGTGGAAGACATATCCTTTACCAAAAAGAAGGATTTCAGTAAACGTCCAAAATCACCAATCAAGACAGCAACAATAGGTATTAATGCAAAAATATTCGATGCTGCCACAGGTAAGTATCTTAATACCCAAAAACTTAGGTACATTGAAAAGGAACATGCTATTATTTTTGATGCTGACAAAAAAATAAAAAATGCTTCTTCCAAAACTGTTAATTCTTCCAAACAGGTCGTAGATACATTCAACCAATTTAGCCACCTTCAAGACTTGCCCACTGTTTGTAATGAAACCTTTGCTTTACTAACAAATGGTTTAGAAGACAACCAATGCATGCAAATGGATGTGAACATTTCTAATGATATTTTAGTACATGTGGAGCCAACTGGAGAAACATTAGAAATTGGAACACAATCATTGGAACAAAAATTATTAAAACAAAATGTTACTACCAATTCTTTCAATATTAAGAAAATACTTCTGCCCACAAACCTATCTAACAAAAACTCTATAATGAGTCCAAAATACACTTAGACATGCATGCGCAAGTTCACCGCCAAATGGAAGAAAAAAATTAAACATGTTAAAAAAGATAAATCTACAAATGATCTTGTTAAAACCTATATGTTAATCCACTCATCTCCCATGCAAATTGATCTCACAAAGGATAACAATAGCCCTACTTCTTCATCATCACCTCCTACCAAAAACCATAATATAAACAACATCGTTAGTAAAAATGCCAAGTCTACCATTCACAAGGAGAATGAGATTCAGAATAGTCCACATCCTTCATCAGCAGAGGAACCAAACAATGGATGGTCTCCCACCACTCCCTCCTCACCTTCCAAATCAACCACTTTTTTTTCATATCTCCACCTCCATCACGGAATTACCAACCAACATCATGGCTAGAAGCGGGTCTTTTGGGCCATGCCATCACCTTCAAAATCCAAATCAATGGGCAAGAAATGGTGATAATAATCCAAAACATACATTATCTAGCCCAACTTATCTCGGAGTGAATGCATCTAGCAATGAACAATTACACAAATCAAATGTGGATCAACAACATACTCAATCCCTTAGCTCCTAACATGAACCACACATTGGTACAAATAATGCAATCCCAGTGGAACCTTCCACAAATTACCAACCAACTCTACTTACTAAATCTACCAATAAACCTTCCCTTCTTTCCACCAGAGGAGAACACGACCCTAAATCCAATATTTATGGCATGGAACATGCATGCAAGTCAGGAAGAAGCATAACCAGTGAACAACTATCCAATCAACATGCACCTAGTTCCCCAACACAATGCACAAGAACCAAATCTAGTAGGGGAAGAAGAAGAACTCCCACAACAAGGTATGGAATCGAGTGCGGAGTTTTCAAGTCTAAACGAAGTAAAAATACTTCTCTTCCCAGATCTATTAAGGAAGAAGTACATCTTCAACTTCCCTAGCACAATGTACAACTGCTCAATGCACATACATCTACCACAAGATCCAACGGTAGGAAAGCAAGCAGTGATACTAGTGCCATCAAGGAGAAAGAATCACAACTCTGTGGAATTAGAAGTCAACAACAACCAAAACCACTCAACACAAATGAATAGGCCCACTAGTATAATCGTCTGGAATGTAAAGGGAGAAAACAATGATGATTTACGTAGGAACTTTGGAGAACTCATCGATACACATACGTCATGCATGGTAGCTTTACTAGAAATCAGAATGACAGCCCATGCTACACTACTCAATGGTTTTAATTTTTTGGAGTTAATAAAGGTACCGGCTGAGGGGCCAGCAGGTGGCATGGCTATCCTGTATAACCATAAACTCATCACAGTGCAACATTGTACTAGGAGGGGGCAAGAAATACATGAAATGCTTCAAGTATAACCCTACAAAACAAAATGTCTTTTTAGTTCAATATATTCTAGCACTAAGTCAAAGTATAGAGACACAACGTGAGATAACCTTGTTTTCATTTCTAATAATCATAATGGACCTTGGATGGTAGGTGGAGATTTTAATAATATTTTTAACAGTAATGAAAATATAGGGGGAAGACCTATGAAATTAGCTAGATCTTCTAAGATATGAAACTATGTTAATAAGTGTAATCTCATTTACCTAGGTTTTAAGGAATGCAAGTTTACATCGTCAAACCATAAGAGAAGAAAAAAAGGCCTTATTATGGAAATGCTTGATCGAGTGTTTGCCAACGAAGAGTGGCTACAAACATTCCCTAATGCCACAGTCATCCACCTCCCAAAACATATTCCGACGATAATCCTTTACTAATCAAACTAAATAACTCTTATAACAATTCAAATCGACCTTTTAGGTTAGAAAATATATGGTGTACTCATCCTAAATTTCCCAGTGTGGTAACATCAAACTGGAGTGATAAAGAACTCCCAGAAGCTACAAAATCTTTCACAAAAAATATCTTCGAATGTGGAAATCAACTTTTGGGAACATTCTTAAAAATAAAAAGAGGATCCTAGCACGACTAGCAGGTATCCAAAATTCTATTAATTATGGACAGAATTATTTCTTACAAGATCTAGAACTATCCCTAACAAATGAATGCAATGGTATCCTGGAATTGGAAGAAGATTATTAGAAACTTATATCTCGTGTTAATTGGCTTAACGAAGGGGATGCAAATACTAAAATTTTTCACATAGCAAACATCCAATAGAAAAAGATAAAATCATATCAGTTTTTTAAGAATGCGCAAGGTGATTGGATTGAAAATCAAAAAGACCTTCTTCCTTATACACATGACCATTTCAAATATGTGTTCACTACTAACCACATTTTAACAAATTGGTCCAACATTAAACTAAGTACCACTAGTTTTGACAACATAGATCTATCTGAGCTAGATAAGCCATTACTAGATAGTGAAATTAATTTAGCCTTGTTCTCTTTCAAACCATTTAAGTCACTTGGTCCAGACGGTTTACACCCTTTTCTTCTACCAAAGATATTATATTGTAGGTAAATCAGTCCAAACCTTCTGCCACAAAGTATTCGATGAAAATAGAATTTTTAGTGAAATAAATACCACATACTTGTGTCTAATTCTAAAATTCTCCAATGCAAATAACCTTAATAATTTTCGGCCAATAGGCCTATACAACACTATTTACAAAATTATCACAAAAACTGTTGTAAATAGACTAAAACCTTTCCTGGACAAGCTAATTAGTCCTTCCTAATCAAGTTTCATTAAAAACAGGAGAGCGAGTGATAATGCTATTATTATCCAGGAAGTAATTAGCCATTTAAAAAAAATAGTCATAAAGTTGGAAACATGTTAGTCAAGATCGATTTAGAAAAAGCTTTTAATAAATTGGAATGGTCATTTATTTACCGAACTTTATTATACTTTAAGTTCCCTACCAAGATAACTAAGCTTATTATGTCTTGCATCACTACAAGTTCTATAGCAGTTCTAGTAAATGGATCCAAAACAAACTACGTCTGCCCTAGTAGGGGTATCATGTAAGGCGACCCGATGTCTCCGTATATTTTTTATCCTATGTATGGAGATGCTATCTAGGTATATATACCATCAAGTTGACATCAGGGGATGGGATACCATTAAACCAAGTTACAAAGGGCTCGCTTTGTCACACTTATTCTTTGCAGATGATTTAGTACTAATGGGGAAAGCAAATAGTAAAACATGCTCTACTATCCGTAAGGGTCTTTACATATTTTGTGAAATATCTGGAAAAAATATTAACTACAATAAATCTAGAATTATCTTTTCCAAGAATTGTACTAAAGGCTGTATTGCCAATATCTCCACTAGCTTAGGTATCAAAAGTAATACTTCCTTTGGGAAATATTTAGGTTTTCCAATTATCAAGGAATATTACACATAAGGACTACCAACACATCATTTATAACATGCGAACTAGACTATCAGGCTGGAAAATAAATTGTATGAACTTAGCAGGGAGAGCCACCATGATTTCGTCAACCCTTTCAAGTCTCCCAGCTTTCTGCATGCAATATGCTCTCCTACCCACCAAAGTACTTAAAACAATTGATAAATTACAAAGGAATTTCCTATATGTACTACTGACACCAAAAAGAAACTACACCTTCTTAATTGGGATGTAGTCACAAACAAAAACGAATATGGATGATCGGGCATAGAGAAAGCTAAATCAAAAAACTTAGCGCTACTAGCCGGTCTAGCATGAAGATTACCTAATAATCCTCTTAACCTTTGGGCACCTTTCATCACCAACAAATATATTAATCATTCTAAATATAAAACTTCCTTTATCTGGAAAAGCATTACCACAGGATGGTCAACCTACCAACAAAGAATGGCATGATCTACCCATCATAATTCTCCCCTTAATATTTGGGATACTAAGTGGATCCCCAGCTGTAATAATCTTAGGAGTTATGTTACAGGACCCTTAACAAACATGAAGCTACCCTATCAATTAAGAATATCCATTCTAACAACGTTTGGGACATGGGGAAAATTTTGTTAAATATCCTTACTGATATACAAGAAAGTATTACTTCCATCGTTATCAACCCAGGGGCAAAAAAAGACACCTTAATATTGGGTATGAGTAATGAAGGAACCTTCATAACAAATTCGTGCTATGACTTAATTGAAAAAGTCCTCTTACACAAAAAAAATTAATTGGATCTAGAAACTCATGTGCCCTAACAAAATCAAATACTTTCTCTAGCTTTGTCACCACAATAGATTACCTTGCAGAGACCATTTGGCACGTATAAGAATGAGCATTAACAATTTGTGCACAATCTGTAGAAAAGATACTGAAGATATTAGTCATATTTTTATGAGATGCTTTGTGGAAAAAAATTATGGGAACAATTAGGTCTAGTAATTAATTTCCCAAACAACAACAACTGGCTAAACTACCTTAGGGAGCTAGCTTCATGCATACCCAGTAACCACATATCTTGGCATAATGTATTCCCATCTTTCATTTGGAATATCTGGCTAAATAGAAACAACAATAACATAAAAAACACTTCAAAGTAATTTCCATATCCTATATATTAAATCAAGCCACTCAATACAAGCTATTAACTGACCGTGAGATTAATCTGTAACGACCCAACAAGTCATTTTGAGAATTTAAGTTTCGTTCAGTGGCATAAAGCCTTTATCAGCTTCATATTATGTATATCGACCAGTGTGCGTGGTTGAATTCAGTTATCGAATGATTCAGAGCCAAATCGAAAGAAGGGTTCAAGTTTTGGAAGCTTAAGCAGTAAGAGTTGACCAAAATTTGACTTTTGTGTAACGACTCCGGAATGGGTTTTAGATGATTTCAACAGATCGTATGGTGATTTTTTACTTAGGTATGCGTCCGGAATTTTATTTGGAGGTCCATAGGGTGATTTGAAGCATTTCGGCGAAAGTTGAAAAGTTGAAGTTTGGAAGGTGGAGAGGTTTGACCAATAGTTGAATTTGGTGATACCGGGGTCGTAGTGAGATTCCGAGAGTTGAGACAACTCCTTATGTCAATTGGGAGTTTCCTGCAAAAGTTGACGTCATTCCGGGTTGGTTTGATAGATTTCGGCACGAGTCTTAGAAGTTGAAAGATTTGAAAGTTCATAAGTTCAATTCATGGTGCGATTTGTACTTTTGTTTTTGTTTGATGTGGTTTGAGGCCTCAAGCAGGTCCTTGTTAGGTTTTTGAACTTACTGGTATGTTCGTACGGGGTCCCGAGGGGCTCGGGTGAGTTTCAAATAGGTTTGGGTTGTGTTGCGCTCGTTTTTTATGTTTCGGCGTCGCTTCTTCAAGCATAAATGGTACCATATTATGCAAATATATCCAATTTCTATTTTGATTGAATCATTAGATCCGTATCATAATTATGGATCTATAGCAAAAAGAATCGTCGAATTTGGACATCGTATGAGGAAGTTATGTTCATTTTAGTGTTGGAGAAGAGAGTTGGTGCTTCGCAGATGCTAAGTTGGGTCCGCATCTGCGGAGCCGCGGGTGCAAAAAATGGTCCGAAAAAGCGGAAATTACAGCTGGAAATGCGCGGGTGCGGATATTTATGTCGCAAAAGCGAAAATCCTTAAGTATAAAAAACCAGATAGTGCCATTTTGGTATTTTGAGCATATCTTGAGTTCTAGAGCTCCAATTGAGGTGATTTTCGCGGTGTCCCTCTCGTCTTTTCATGGGGGTCAGTATCTAAGTATAATTTTTGTATTTTAATACAATTACAGAAGTTTATTTTTTGAATTAATCCATATTTTTATTGGAGAATTGAGAGTTTTTATCCAAAACTTTTCTAAGAGAATAATTGGGTTTGAACATCGATTTGGTATCAGAATTTGCTGAAACTAGTATGGTTGGACTCGTAATTTAATGGGTGTTCGGATTTTGTAAATTTTATCGAGTTCTGAGGTGCGGGCCTAGGTCGAATTTTGGGTCGATTTCTATATTTTTTGTAAAGATTGAGACTTTATGATCCATAATAGTTCTTTATGAGTTTTATTTGTGTTTTGAAGTTATTTTGATTATATTTGAGCCGTAAGGAGGTCTTTTCACCCGAGGAGTTCATTTTAGATTACCGGGTTGTCTTTATTGAGGTAAGTATCTTGCATAACGTTGTGGGGGGAACTACCCCTTAGGACTTGAGTCTTCTATGTTGATTGTAGTCCGTGTACGCGAGGTTACGAGTACGTGCTCAAACTTATTTGTGGAAATTGGCCTTTTAGTGTTCCTTGGTCCTTGTATTCATTGAATATGCAGTTTTTCTTGCCATAATTACTTCCTTAATTATAAGATTCACCTTTACTTGCTTAATTAGAATTATTTGCTTCATGATTCACTCTTATTGATATTTGATTCATATGTGCCTTAATTGAGACTGTTATTTCTTCCATTGCCATGTTTCCTTCTCCCTAATTGCTTATCACTATTTGAAGTTGTAGTTATTCTTATGTTGTAAATGACTTCCCTTAATTGAAAATATAGTGATCTTCTCACTTCCTACCTTTAGTTGAATTGGCTGTACCTCTCCTGTAATTGTTCAACCTTAGGGTAAGCTTAGAGGTTCTATGCCTTAGTGGACTTACCCTTATGTGAAATTATTGGACTCGTGTTAGTTCTTGTTGTTGAGCCGTAGAGTGGGACTGTTGTTACCTGTAATTTTCTTCCTTGTTGAGCTGTTCTTATCATGCCTAGTTTTCCTTATTGCGGTTCTTCCTTATTAACTAGTTCTACCTTTTCTTGTGATTGAAGGTTCTTGGGTTGATTTATTTACCGTATCCTGTATTATTGTCATTGTTGTTGTTGTATTTGTTGTGGTGATGAATGAGGTTTTTGCCGTGCGATTGTGGTTATTGTGATGCACGAGGTTTATCCCGTGCGGTTGTTTATATGGGGATTTGCACTAGGTTTCTGCCGTGCCGTGATCACTATTGATATTGCACATGCGACGTGAAAAAGAAGGGATATATATGTGGGTTGCGCATGTGGCGTGACAAGGTGGGAGCATGAATATGCGCGTGTGGCGAGACAAGGAGAGCATTTACTTTACTATTGCACACGTGGCGAGAGAAGGTGGGCTATGTCAGGGATTGTTTTGTGATGACTTGTGTTGGCTTGGAGGCATTCTTGTTGTTGATATTGTATAGTGGTACACTTACATGTGTCAACTCATTTTGTGAAAGTTCTAAGAAAATTTTTGTTGTCCTTTTCTTTCCTTATGCTTGTTAGCTTGTTTGAACTATGTTAGGACACTTGCACAAGCATACACGTAGCTAAGCGCTCTTATCAGATTAAGGAGCTTCCTTGTTATTGTTGAGTATGGATACCTTGTTGTATTTGCATTCTATGTGTGAATGACTCTAATTGGCATGGGAGTTGTTCGTGCAGTTATTAGATGAAATGAGGGCACGAGGTGCCATATATTAAGGTTTAGATATTGGGACCTGTGAGTTGTGATTTGTCTGAGGTTTGGTACCTCGTGGAACTGACTAAGACTTGATGTAAAAGCAGTTGTAATTGCTGAGTTATTACTTATCCTTGTTGTATATGTGATTCCGGATTTAGTTTGTGTTCCATTCACTATTTTGTGTTATTTCACGGTCTTTCCGCTGACACTTGTTGCTTCCTTCCTTATTGAATTTACTGTATTGTTAGGCATATTGCGTAGTCTTTATGCAGATATCATATTCCCTTATTCCTATATTTATACTTGTTCAGTTTATTAGACCAGTGAGTATCTTGACTAGTCTTCGTCACTACTTCACCGAGGATAGTCTTGATACTTACTAGGCACCGCTGTGGTGTGCTCATACTACACTTCTGCACATTTTTTGCAGATTCCAGGTATTGCATAGCCGGTTGATCGTTAGCTAGCAGCGCGGATTGGTGTTGTAGAGACTCAAGGTAAAACCTACTACAACGTTCGCGGGTTTCGGAGTCACCGCCCTATTTTTGTTCATACACTGTTTTATCTATTTCTGACAGTTGTATTTAGAAGTTATAGTAAAATTCTGTAGAGCTTATGACTTGTATTACCGGGTTTTGGGAATATTTGTATAAATAATTCATTTCAAAAAATATTAGATGTTATTTATTATTATTGTTATTCCGTAAATGTTAGGCTTACCTAGTCCTTAAGACTAGGTGCCATCACGATACCCAACGGAGGGGAAATTGGGTCGTTGAAAGTTGGTATCACAGATCTAGGTTCATAGGTGCTACAAGTCATAAGCGAGTTTAGTTTAGTATTGTAGATCGGTATAGAGATGTCTGTACTTATCTTCGTGAGGCTATGGACTATTAGGACATGAGCTGTACTTTACTTCATTCCTATCGTGTGAGTTCATTGATCTCGATGTTTGAACTTTATCATTCCATTCTCTCACAGGTGGTGAGGACACGAGCTGCAGTTCCTGATGACGCTACCCCAGAGCAGATGTCACTAGGGGCAGAGGCAGAGGCCGGTGAGGAGCATGTACCGCAGCTAGAACACCTACTAGAGCAGCAGTTGAGGAGCCGCCAGTAGTTCCAATTGGGGGGCAGGTACCGGAGGCGCCTTCTATTACCCCTGGACATCAGGAGACCTTAGCATAGATCTTGAGTATGTTTGGTACATTGGCTCAGGCGGGGTTTATTCCGGTTGCACCAGCTACTTCACAGATCGAATGAGGAGCTCAGACTCCCTCCACCCACACTCCAGAGTAGCGAGATCATGTTGGTCAGATTCCAGGTATCATGGCGACACAACCCGTGGTCCTAGTTCAGCCCGTGTTTAGGGAAACAACATCTGAGGAAGAACAACTCATACTTGAGAGTTACAAGAAGTACCACCCTCCTACCTTCCGTGGATTGGTGACAGATGATGCCCAGGGTTTCCTGGAGGAGTGTCACTGCATTCTTCGTACTATGGGTATTGTGGAGGCGAGCGGGGTTGCTTTTGTTATGTTTCAGCTCAGGGGAGCGGCTTATCAGTGGTGGCAGTCGTATGAGTTGGGTAGTCAGGCCAAGTCAGCTTCACTCACATGGTTTCAGTTTTCAGAGATGTTCCTGAGAGAGTTTGTACCTCAGTCCCTTCGAGATGCATGGCTCCCGGAGTTTGAACAGCTGCGCCAGGGCACTATGTTAGTATCAGAGTATGCCGTCAGATTTAGCGAGTTGGCCAGACATGCACCTGTTTTGGTCGTACAGTTAGAGATCGTGTCCATAGATTCATTGAGGGGCTCATGCATGATATTCGGTTCAGGATGGCTCGAGAGTTAGAGTAAGATGTTTCATTTCAACAGGTGGTAGGGATCACTCGCCTAGTAGCGGGCATGTGGGATCAGAAGAGAGAGGACATGCGAGGCTAGGAGAGAGAGGACAGGGAAGCGAGGAGGCCTCATAGTCCGGAGAGATCTACTGGTCCTTATTTTGGAGGTAAGGTACGACACGGTAGAGGTTTTGTCGGCCAACCAGTTCAGTTTGCACTTCCGGCTTCGCATAGTATTTCAGGTGCTCATGGGTCTCAGAGTACTCGTACTGCAAAATTTCCACAGCCACATCATCAGAGAGGTTTCTTTGAGTGTGGAGATATTAGCCACATGGTGGGAGATTGTCCTAGACTCCGTACATGTGTGTAACAATGGAGTATTCAGGCGAGTAGAGGGTGCCCAAGAAGGGGAGACTCAGCCCGTTGATGTGTTTCATATAGTAGGCTAGAGGCCGTTACGCCAGATGATGTCATACATGTATGTTTTTGATTTGTTACAGAGGGGCACCATTCGTATTTTGTTTCAGTTCTGCTTATCGGGACGAGTTCCCTTATTTGTTGTTTCACTTATGGGTGAGTTTCATGATTTGCACTCTGTTTACGTGTTTGCCCCTTTTGGAAGGTTCTTTGAGTGGTAGTCATTTCTATCGTTGCTCTTATCCATCATTGAGGGTGGTGGGATTATAAGTGAGTCCTTGTTGTTCATTATGGTAGGTTTTGGTGTGATTTCTTGAGTATTCTTGGTTACAAGTCATTATTTGGTACCCTACGGGATGATAGTTCAGTAAGTGTTGTGATTTTAATTGCAGAACTGGGTTAGTGAAAGATTTCGATTAGTAGGATGTATATTTGACATGTGATTTAGAGTTGAGGGTTAGACCCTCGCGAGCTCATGTGATTTGATATGTTTGAGCCAGGCTGCGTGCCGCGTGCCGCGGTAGAGAGTTATACCAGGATGTGATCCTTATGATTTGTTCATGTACTTTGATTTTTCCTATTTAAATTGATTGGTAGTATGGTACTGATAGGGAGTAGTGACTGTCGAGCTTGTTTGATATTTCTCTTATGTGTTTCTCTTTGCATATTCAATCATTTTCGTTCTATGCTTCTTGAGTTTGAGCTTGTGGAGTGTGCCCGGTGGTGTTAGTTATGACTTGTTGATTCGGGTGTATAGTTATGAGGTCTTCGTAGTTCTTGAATCATCGTTAGTGTTGTGGAGGTTTGAAACGGATTTGTATATGAGGCTAATTGTTGGTGTTGGTTTTTGATTACGAGCAGTTATTGTGATAAGAAGAGTTATTAAGGGCCTATGTGTGGTGTGTTATGTTGTGTGGTCGTACCTTCTGGGTGTAGGCATGAGTTGTTGCAGCTGGCTGAGACTGATACCGGGTATGTATTTAGAATCGGGTCTTTTGGAAATGAATGGAAGGTGAGAATTTTTTCTATAAGGCTTATCAGTGTTGGTAGAAAGGGTAAATTACAGTTGAGATGGTGTCGTCAGGCTAATGTGGATTAGGGTGACGTGGGGTCACACGGGGGAGTGTCTTGGAGGTGTGCATTCAGTGATTTGAAGACTTCGAGGTGATCCTTGGCACGTTCGAGGACGAATGTTTGTTTTAAGAAGGGGGGGGGGGGGGGATGTAACGACTTGGCCAGTCGTTTAGAATTTAAGTTCTGTTTGGCGGCAAAAGGCCTTGCTCAACTTCATATTATGTATATCGACCTGCATACGTGGTTGAATTCATTTACCAGATGATTCGGAGCCAAATCGGGAGAAGGATTCAAGTTTTGGATGCTTAAGTGGTAAGAGTTGACCGGAATTTGACTTTTGTGTAAACGGATCTGTAATGGGTTTTATATGATTTCAACCGCTCGTGTGGTGATTTCAGACTTAGTCGTGCGTCCGAAATTAGATTTAGAGGTCCGTAGGGTATTTGAAGCATTTCAGCGAAAGTTGAAAACGTTAAAGTTTGGAAGGTGGAGACGTTTGACCAATAGTTGACTTTGGTGATACCCGGGTCGTAGTGCGGTTCCGAGAGTTGGAACAGCTCCGTTATGTCAATTGGGACTTGCCTGAAAATTTGAAATCATTCCGGGTTGGTTTGATAGGTTTCGACACGAGTTTTAGAAGTTGGAAGATTTGGAAGTTTATAAGTTCAATTCATGGTGCGATTTGTACTTTCGTTTTTGTTTGATGTGGTTTGAGGCCTCGAGCGGTTCCGTGTTAGGTTATTGAACTTATTGGTATGTTCGGACAGGGTCTCGAGGGGCTCGGGTAAGTTTTAGATAGGTTTGGGTTGTGTTGCGATTGTTTTTGATGTTTCGGCGTCGTTTCTTCAAGCATAAATGGTACCATATTATGCAAATGAGATCCAGTTTCTGCTTTGATTGAAGAATTATATCTGTATCGTAATTACGGAGCTATAACAAAAAGAATCGTCGAATTTGGACATCGTATAAGGAAGTTATGTTCATTTTAGTGTCGGAGAAGAGAGTTGGTGCTTCGCAGATGCGAAGTTGGGTCCGCATCTGCGGAGCCGCGGGTGCAAAAAATGGTCCGAAAAAGCGGAAATTGCAGCTGAAAATGCGCAGGTGCGGATATTTTTTTCGCAAAAGCGAAAATCCCTGAGTATAAAAAATCAGATCGCGTCATTTTGGTATTTTGAACATATCTTGAGTTCTAGAGCTCCAATTGAGGTGATTTTTGCAGCGTTCTTCTCGTCTTTTCGTGGGGGCCCTAAATATAATTTTGTATTTTAATATTATTACAGTATTTCATCTTTTGAATTAATCCATATTTAATTGGAGAACTGGGGGTGTTTATCCAAAACTTTTCTAAAGAGAATAATTGGGTTTGAACATCGATTTGGTATCAGAATTTGATGAAATTAGTATGGTTGGACTCGTAATTGAATGGGTGTTTGGATTTTGTAAATTTTGTCGGGTTCCGAGGTGCGGGCCTAGGTCGACTTTTGGGTCAATTTCTAGATTTTTGTAAAGATCGAGACTTTATGATCTAGAATAGTTCCTTATGAGTTTTATTTGGGTTTTGAAGTTATTTTTATTATATTTGAGCCGTCCGAAGGTCTTTTCTCTCGAGGAGTTCATTTTGGAGTACCAGGTTGTCTTCTTTGAGGTAAGTATCTTGCCTAACCTTGTGTGAGGGAACTACCCCTTAGGTCTTGATTCTTCTATGTTGATTGTAGTCCGTGTACGCGAGGTGACGAGTACGTGCTCGGACTTATTTATGGAAATTGGCCTTTTAGTGTTCCTTGCTCCTTGTATTCATTGAATATGTAGTTGTTCTTTCCATGATTACTCCCTTAATTACTAGATTCACTCTTATTGATATTTGATTCATATGTGCCTTAACTGAGACTGTTATTTCTTCCATTTCCATGTTGCCTTCTCCCTAATTGCTTATCCCTATTTGAGGTTGTAGTTATTCTTCTTTTTTAAATGCCATCCCTTAATTGAAATTATAGTGATGTTCTCGCTGCCTACCTTTAGTTTAATTGGCTGTATCTCTCCCATAATTGTTTAACCTTAGGGTAAGCTTAGATGTTCTATGCCTTAGTGGACTTACCTTATTTGAAATTATTGGACTCGTGTTAGTTCTTGTTGTTGAGCCGTATAGTGGGATTATTGTTACATGTTATTTTCTTCCTTGTTGAGTTGTTCTTATCATTCCTAGTTTTCCTTATTGCGGCTCTTCCTTATTAACTAGTTCTACCTATTCTTGTGATTGAAGGTTCTTGGATTGATTTATTTACCGTATCCTGTATTATTGTCATTGTTGCTGTTGTATTTGGTGTGGTGAGGCACGAGGTTTCTGCCGTGCGATTGTGGTTATTGTGATGCACGAGGTTTCTGTCGTGCAGTTGTTTATATGAGGATTTGCACGAGGTTTCTGTCGTACCGTGATTACTATTGATATTGCACATGCGGTGTGACAAGGCGTTGTATATATATGTTGATTGTGCATGTGTCGTGACAAGGTGGGAACATAATGCGCGTGTGGCGAGACAAGGCGGTCATTTACTTTACTATTGTACACGTAGCGAGACAAGGTGGGTTATGTCAGGGACTGTTTTGTGATGACTTGTGTTGGTATGGGGGCATTCTTATTGTTGATATTGTGTAGTGGTACACTTACCTGTGTGAACTCATTCTGTGAAAGTTGTGAGAAAACATTTTTTTTGTGTGTTGTCCTTTCCTTTCCTTATGCTTATTAGCTGGTTTGTACTATGCTCGGACACCTGCACAAGCATACAGGTAGCTAAGCGCTCTTATCAGATTAAGGAGCTTCCTTGTTATTGCTGATTACAAATACGTTGTTGTATTTGCATTCTATGTGTGAATGACTCTAATTGGCATATGAGTCGTCCGTGCAGTTATTAGATGAAATGAGGGCACGAGGTGCCAAATATTAGGGTTCAATATTGGGACCCGTGAGTTGTGATTTGTCTGAGGTTCAGTAGCTCATGGAATTGACTAAGACTTGATGTAAAAGCAGTTGTAATTGCTTAGTTATTACAAGTCCTTGTGTATATGTGATTCCGGATTTAGTTTGTGTTCCATTCACTCTTTTGTGTTATTTCATGGTCTTTTCGCTGATATTTGTTGTTTCCTTCCTTATTGAATTTACTGTATTGTTAGCCATATTGCGTAGTCTTTATGTAGATATCATATTTCGTTATTCCTATATTTATACTTGTTTAGTTCATTAACCAGTGGGTGTCTTGACTAGTCCTCGTCACTACTTCACTGAGGTTAGTCTTGATACTTACTGGGCACCACTGTGGTGTGCTCATACTACACTTCTGCACATTTTGTGCAGATTCTAGGTATTGTGTAGCCGGTTGATCGTTAGCTAGCAGCGCAGATTGCTGTTGTGGAGACTCAAGGTAAAACTTGCTACAACGTTTGTGGGTTTCGGAGTCACTGTCCTTTTTTTGTTCATTCACTGTTTTATCTACTTATGACAGTTGTATTTAGAAGTTATAGTAAAATCGTGTACAGCTTATGACTTGTACTACTATGTTTTGGGAATATGTTTATTGTATAAAGAATTCATTTTAGAAAATATTAGATGTTATTTATTATTGTTGTTATTCCGTAAATGTTAGACTTACCTAGTCCTTAAGACTAGGTTCCATCACGATACCAAATGGAGGAAAAATTGGGTCGCGACATAATCTGGATAGAAAAATTCAAATTAGAGTAATTTGGTCAGCACCACGTACATGTTGGTACAAATTAAACATAGACAGAGCATTGAAGGAGGGTGAGGACACATGGAGGAGTAGGGGGGTCTTTAGGAACTCCAGTGGGGATTGGGTCCTAGGATTCCAACTGAAAACTTATGTAAATTCATCCATCCAAACTGAACTACAAGTTCTGTATCAAAGACTAGACCTTGCTTATGATATGATGCTGCAGCCTTTAGACGTGGAAACAGACGCCACACAGGTAATTATGTATATTAACAAAGGATGTATAACTTATGAATCTATCATTAATACATGCAAGTGGTTAATCTCCATAATGGGCATGATAGTGATTCAGCATAACTTCCGTCAAGGCAATGAAGTGGCACCTTTTGGAAAAGCAGGCATACATGCTTCCTAGTATCAATAAAATCTATCATCAAATTAATCCTCCAACTTGTGTCACAACCAGAATGCTGGCGGACAAAGTGAGAGATGTTCATGTTAAAATTGTCTCTTCTCATAGTTGTAGGCACCTAGCAAAACTTGGTAACCAACATGCTATGCATGGGTTAACCTCTCTATGTAATGATCCCTAGGATCACAACTACTGTACTATGTAATTCTCATGAAATACATTCCTAGTTTATCAAAAAAAAAAAAAAAAAAAAAAAAAAAAANTAAGTTGACTAAACAAAACGACATTGTATAACATTATTAGTACATCAAGAAGTAAAATAGGAGAACAAGAACAGTCCGAAGTTAGAAGACTCTCTATAAGTGGTTGATATTTATTATCAAAACTCCTAGAATTGCTACCTATTCATTAATTTCTATACCCAAATGGCATTAGCCCTTATGAGCAAGTGCTTGAGCTTTCCCCTCACATTAAGGCTCATGATTTCATTAGAACCACCAATAAACTCATTCCCTATAAAAACTGCAGGCACACTTGGCTGACACCCTAGTTCAATTAGTGCCTTCTCCATTTGCTTCCCATTTGGATGTCTATCGAGCTCGTAAACTGTAGGGTTTGCTCCAAAACTACGGATTAGGGTTTCGATGCTATGAGAAATGCAACAACTGCTCTTGGTGAATATCACCACTGGACTTGCTGCTCCCAACTTCATCACCATATCCATATTGCTTATATGTTTTCAAGAAAGTGTGTTTAATTATTGGCAAAACGCCAAGATTTTATATAGCTTTTGGTTAAGAGGAAAGAAAGCTAGAAGAAATAGTGAAGGTTTGCTTGACTTGTTGTGAGAAACATGAACCTCACGTGAAGCTATATATAGAGGCATTAGCAGTGCTATGTTAGTTCTTTTTTTTTTTTTTTTAAAGTTGAAATTTGCTAGAAGAATTACAAGTTGGTGAATATATCTAGATTTTTCTTGATCACTTGTATAATAAGGGAAAGTATGCCTTATCTAACTGGATTCTAAAGTAGCATAACACACTCAAGCTGAATATGAAAAGAATATAATCATCACTGAAATATTCGCAGAACATATGTCACTAGCTAAAGTCCTCTTTAATTGTTACTCGATTTTTGGCTTTTTCCCTGTTTCTTTCTTAGTTCTTTTGAGAGGAGATTTTGCATAACTGGTAAAATTAATGTCATGTGACTAGGAGGTTACGGGTTCGAGCCGTGAAAATAGCCTTTTGCAAAAATACAGAGTAAGATTCCGTACAATAAAACTTTGTGATTCGACCCTTCCCGGGACCTCATCCATAGCGGGAGCTTAGTGTACCGGGCTGCCACTTTTCTTAGTTATTTTATCTTGTTTGGTTAGTGTCCTAACTAAATATGTTTAAATAATCTATCCAGAATTCAATAAGTAAAAACGATTGTAGTTTTAAAACGTAGAGTTATAGCGACTCTTTTCTTTATTAATTAGTTTCGACATTAACAACATATATTTTGTATTTTCCACCTTGAAAAAGATTTATCTGCTTGGGGAAAAAGAAATATCCAACTGGGTTTATCTTTTTATGTACAACCAAAGATTTTGGAATATTACTTTCGATTTGAGAAAAACTGAAATTGTTTTCAGAATATATACTCATAAACGTACTGTGGAAATCAAGTCCACATAACTATCCGTACCGAAAAGGAGTAGGAGGAGGTACTTGGAAATTTCTTCTAGTATGGTTCAGATTCCTTTATGGAATAAGGGAATGTAGTACTGATGTGTTATATTTATCACCAATTGGTCTAAATATATATTCTCAACCACAAAATAGTCCGTTACTACCTCGAAAGGTCGCATATCTTCATATTGTTTTAGTTTCCCTCGCTAAGGTATTTGCTCCCTCGTCTCACTTTATGTAACAATTTGATTGAGCATAAATTTTAAGTAAAAAAGAAAGAAATAAGAAATATAGCTTAAAATAACAATATAAAATAAGAAGCTAAGTAGAATAAGAGAAGAAGAGATAACTTTCTTATTTCATCAAGTGTTCAAGTGTATCCCATCTCACATTTCATGCCTTTATTTACACTATTGCATAGGAAGGTTACAAAATGATTGTCTTAAACATGACATTAACAATTGAGATCATGGAGAAAGATCGTGTGGAGTGTTATGGAGGTGTGGGGGTTACAATCATAATAGTGATGAGTTGTGGGAGGTTATTTACATCAAGGATGAAAGTAATAGGAGTGGTGGACATCCACAATTACTATAAGTTTTACAACACTCCCCTTTGGATATCCAAAAATAGATAATATGCCTTGTTGAAACCTTACTAAGAAAAACCCTGTGGGAAAAACTCTTAGTGAAGGAAAAAGAGTACACATATCTGTAATACGCTTTATTTGCTGCCTCGATAAAAATCTTACTAGAAAAACCTAGTGGGACAAAACCTAGGCTAAGGGAAAAAGAGTACATCGCGTATCTTACTCCCCCTCATGAAAATATCACTTTATTTCTCGAAGACGGCGCATTCCAATCTTCTGTCTCAACTTCTCAAATGTTGAAGTTGGTAATGCCTTAGTAAACATATCATCCAAATTTTCACATGAACGAATCTATTGAGCATTAGTTTCACCATTTTGTTGAAGATCATGAGTGAAAAATAACTTGGGTGAAATGTGATTTGTTCCGTCTTCTTTGATGTATCCTCCTTTCAGTTGAGCGATGCAAGCAACATTGTCTTTATATAGTGTAGTTGGATTATCTTTTTTCATAAGAAAACCGCACATTTTCTGAATATGTTGAGTCATTGATCTCAACCAAACACATTCTCGACTAGCTTCATGAATGGCTAATATCTCAACATGATTTGAAGATGTGGAAGCTATTGTTTGTTTCATTGAACGCCATGATATAGATGTACCTCCATATGTAAACAAATAGCCTTTTTGAGATTGGGCCTTATGTGGATCAGACAAATAACCTGCATCGGCATAGCCAATCATTTATGACTTGAATTCATTAGAATAGAACAATCCCATATCTAGAGTTCCCCGAAGATATCTAAATATATGCTTAACACCATTCCAATGTCTTCTTGTTGGGGAGGAACTGGATCTTGCTAATAAACTTACTACAAACGCAATATCTGGTCGAATATTGTTAGCAAGATATATCAGTGCCCCAATAACACTAAGATACGGAGTTTCATCACCAACGAGCTCTTCGTCATTTTCTTGAGGCCGAAATGGATCTTTATTTATGTCAAGCGATCTCACAACCATTGTGGTACTCAATGGATGTGCATTATCCATGTAAAATCTCTTTAAAACCTTTTCAGTGTATGTTGATTGATGGACAAAAATTCCATTAGTTACATACTCAATTTGTAAGCCAAGACAAAATTTTGTCTTACCAAGATCTTTCATTTTTGTTCTTCAAACACTCTACAACCTTTGGGAGCTCTTTAGAAGTGTCAATGATATTTAAGTTATCAACATACACATCTATGATGACAAATTCAGATCCAAACCTCTTAATAAATACACAAGGGAAAATATGGCCATTTTTGTACCCTTCCTTTAATAAATACTCCCTAAGGCGATTGTACCACATCCTCCCTGATTGCTTCAATCCGTATTAGGATTTCTGAAGCTTTGTTGAACAATTTCCTCTTGAACTTTTATGTGCTTCATAAACTTTAAATCCTTCAGGGATTTTCAGAAAAATTTCATTTTTCAGCGAGCCATATAAGTAGGCCGTGACAACATCCATCAACCGCATATTAAGTTTTTCACGGACTGCCAGATTTATTAGATACCTGAAGGTAATTTCATCAACCACAGGAGATATGTCCCCATATAATCAATGACAGGCCTTTGCGAAACAACTTGTGCCACAAGTCGTGCTTTATATCTTACGACTTCACCTTTCTCATTTCGTTTGCGCACAAAAATTCATTTGTAACCGGCTGGCTTGACACCTTCAGGTGTTCAGACTATTGGCCCGAAAACTTCACGTTTTTTAAGTGAAGCCAATTCCGCTTGAATTGCGCTTTCCCATTTTGGCTAATCATTTCTCTGTCTACATTCATCGACAGATTTTGGCGCAAGATCCTCATCTTGTTGCATTACTTCAACTGCAACGTTATCTGCAAAATTATTGTCAACAACAACATTATTTCGTTTTCACCTTTTTTCCGTAGAGACATAACTTATTGAGATCTCTTTATATTCTTCATTTCCAGGTACTAGAACCTCCTGTGAGGTCTTATCAATTATGTCTTTATGCTCCTCTTGAGCAATTGCCTCCATGTTACGATCAACTTGATCATTTGCTCCTTTCCTTTTTTGGGGATTCTTATCCTTGGAACTGATTGATCTACCACGTTTAAGGTGTGGCCTAGACTCATTTGCATTATCATACTCTCTAGCTGGAACATCAACTCGAATTGGAGCATTTACAACTGGAATATGCGATGTAGTAACCCGTGGAAGGTTAGTAAATGCATCTGGCAATTGATTTGCAATATTTTGCATTCAAATGATCTTTTTAACTTCTTGTTCACATTGATTTGTACGAGGATCCATATGAGATAGAGAAAATATGTTCCAATTTATCTCTTTTTCCTGTCATTTATTTTCTCCCCCTAATGTTGGAAAAACTGATTCCTCAAAATGACAATCAACAAATCTGGTTGTAAACAAATCTCATGTCATAGGCTCCAGATATTTAATAATAGAAGGAGATCCATAACCAAAATATACTCCCAACCTTCTTTGCGGACCCATCTTTGTACGTTGTGGTGGAGAAATTGGAACATATACCTCACATCCAAAAATTCTTAGATGGAAAATATTTGGCTCCTGACCTAAATCCAATTATAATGGGGAGACTTCATGATAACTGGTTGGCCTTATGCGCACTAGTGCTGGTGCATGCAAAATAGCATGTCCCCACACTGAAAGGGGAAGTTTGTCCTCATTAGCATTGATCTAGCTATTAATTTGAGGCGTTTAATCAATGATTCTGCTAGACCATTTTGAGTATGAACATGTGCAACCAGATGCTCAGCTTTTATTCCAGTGGCCATACAATAATCAGTAAAGGCTTGAGATGTAAATTCACCAGCATTATCAAGACGAATTGTCTTAATTGCATAATCTAGAAATTGTGCTCTTAACCTTATTATTTGGGCCAACAATCTTGCAAGTGCCATATTACGAGTTGACAATAAGCATACATGTGACCATCTTGTAGATGCGTCTATCAAGACCATAAAATACTTGAATGGTCCATATGGAGGGTGTATAAGCCCACATATATCACCCTGTATACGTTCCAGACATGCAAGGGATTCAATCCCAACTTTAGATGTTGATGGTTTAATAACAAATTTTTCTTGAGAACAAGCAGCACAAGAGAATTCCTTAAATTGAAGAATCTTTTTCTTGCAACGTGTGCCCATTTGAATTCTCTATTATTCTGTGCATCATGTTAGAACCGGGATGGACCAACCGGTCATGCCAAATATTAAAACCATTAGAAGTAGTAAACCTTTTGTTTACTATAGCATGTGATTCAACCACACCAATATCTGCGTGGTACAACCTAGAAGAAAATGCGGGTAATTTTTCGTGCACACGTTTTTTTTCCCGCTTTTATTGTAGCAATATAAAGGTATTCAACTTTTCCTTTGTTAGAAGTGTCAACATGGTAGCCATTTTAGCGAATAACTTTGAAACTCAACAAGTTTCTTCGAGACTTATTACAATACAATGTATTATTAATAGTTAATATCGTTCATCTGGGTAGTAATAGGGTTGCTCTTTCAGAGCCCTCAATTAACTTTGTGCTACCAGATATTATATTAAGATAGGCCATTTTCATAACCAAATAAGAGAAAAGTTTCTTTTCTCTTAATATTATGTGAGTTGTAGCACTATCCAAAAGGCATAAATTTTCATTACTCATCTTGGATCCAATTGAAGACTGGAGAATTTTATTTTCTGAACATAAAACAACTTATGTATTACTTGAAAATAAAAACAACTTTAGAACGAGAAAAAAATACTAAAAATAAAAAAAAACAACATAATTGCATTCCCTAGTAAAATGATCAAACTTTAGTTTTGATCTCCAAAGAAGTCTTCAACTTCCAAATGAGTAAGATCATCAAGACCTTCAAAATCATCATCATTCAAAGCAAGATTTACCTCGGCATTGATCATCATTTTTTGTTTGAAGGCCCTGCTGCAAAATCATTTTTAAAGGTCAAGTGAAACTCCACTGGGGCATTAGGAGAAAATGCTCCAACATTATTTACCTTTCTTTTGATGGAGTTTTGATAAAGGCTGACAAAATGTTCAAGTGCACGACATTCAATTTTTTAATGACCTTTCATGCCATAGCGTGGCAGTTACCGCTTTTTCCCGTTGAAGGATTGTTTGGAGAACCCATATTGTTCTCTCGTTTGCCATGAACACCACGATGACGATTATTATATCGTCTCTTGCCATTTCCATGCCCACATTAATTGTTCTGTCTTTTTATAGACTTATCACGTATCGCTACCATATTCGCTTCAGGAAGTGAAGCTGACCCTGTGGGACGGGCTTCATAATTTTTCAACAAAAGGGTATTATGTTTCTCAGCCACCAGAAGGCATGAGATCAATTCAGAATACTTTTTAAAAATCCTTTCATGGTATTGCTGCTGTAATACCATATTTGAGGCATGAAAAGTCGTAAGAGTCTTTCATAACAAATCCTCATTATTCATAACATCCCCACATAATTTCAATTGGGAAGTTATTCGAAATACAGTAGGGTTATACTCACTTACGATCTTAAAATATTGCAACCTTAAGTGCATCTAGTCATATCGAGCCCTTGGCAATACCGTAGCCTTAAGGTGATCCTAGCTTTCGTTCAGGCTAGTCCATAATTCAAGTGGATCTTTCACTGTCAAATCTTCAACCTTCATCCAAATGATAACGAAGGAAAATCATGACATTCGCTTTCTCCTGGCTTGATTCCTCATTACACTGAGTAATGGTGTCACCAAGGTCTTTAGCGGCTAAGTGAATCTCAGCATCAAGAACCCATGATAGGTAATTCTTTCCAAAAATGTCAAGTGCCACAAACTCAAGCTTTGACAAATTCGACATAGTGAAAACTATCAACGAAGATAAATAATTAGACATCATTAGAATAATAACGCAAAGAATCTCAAAGATTGACATAATATCAAATTTGTGATCTATATACACTAAAGTGATAATTCCATAGAAAAGAAAATTATTTTTTTCCTTCAAATATAGATATAGCAATTTCGTCATCCTTTTTGTTTGTTTTGGAGGTAGATGTAAAGAGAAGAACTACAACTTATTAGTATATATTTGATGTTAACTAGAACAAAAATATCTTCTAACATTAACACAACTTCAAATACCGAACAACATAAAACATGTATTCTTCTCTCAACTAATTCTACTAACATGAAAATTAGCAACTTTCACATGACAATCATGCATAAACTTAAAATAAAGAAACATAGAATTCTTTATTTTACACATATCTAGAGATTTGAGAAATTATAAAACTTCATATTAAAGACACTAATCATGAAATCAAAATATACAACGAAAAAAATAAAATAAACAAATATACCTGAACAACGAAAAGAGCTCAACTTCGTGCTGATAACGTGTTAAGAAATGTAGCTCAAAGTAACAATATAAAATAAGAAAATAAGTAGAATAAGTGAAGAAGAGATAACTTTCTTATTTCATCAAGTGTTCAAGTGTATCCCATCTCACATTTCATGCCTCTATTTATACTATTACATAGGAATGTTACAAAATGATTGTCTTGAACATGACATTAACAATTGAGATCATGGGGGAATATCATGGGAGGGATTATGGATGTGTGGGAGTTACAATTATAATAGTGATGAGGAGTAAGAGGTTATTTACATCAAGGATGAAAGTAGTGGAAGTAGTGGACATCCACTTTACAACATTTCTGAAAATTATATTACTAAACAGGGCCAGCTCTAATGCACAAGCCACTAAGGCTAGGCCACAAATATGTCGAGCCGCCCCTAATACTAGACATAACATGTTATTTATGTGGCTATAAAATTATAGCAATTATAATAAAATAGAATTTTTAAAGTTAAATAAATTTAAATATAAAATTTGGAACGGTCTATTGTCATACAGTTAAAAACATATCCTAACTATTCGGTAGAGTTATAGATTTATATAAAAATATATAATTTTATTAAAAGAAACATAATAATCTTTATGATTTGGTTTGTTCGCTCTAATCGATTTTCAAATATCCATCGATACTTCTATTGTTTTTTCTTTAAATCGACATCCCTAGATTTATTATAAGAGGCCAAATGATACTTATCATGGGCAAATGGAAACAATTACAATGGTTGATCTACGTGGAACTTTATGGGTGCTTAAGCACCCATTGCTTTTGACCAGACATAGTAGATTTATATAGGTAATCATCAAAAAAATTAGATAAGTATTGAGTGAGTATTCATCACTAAATTCATTTCCTCTCTTCTTTCGAAACTTTTATCGGCAAGCACTAATAACTTTGAAAATTTGAATTCGTCATTGAACAATTACATGTCATGACTTATTTGTTATGATAAACAATTGACTCTGTTCATGACCACTTCACGCCCGTTATTTTGTTCATGATCATCTGAATGACTCTACCTACATTAAAGGACGAGAAAAAAGTTAGATGCATCGCGTATTTACATTAAATCAATAAATATATGATATATATCTTGCACACACAAACTTATCATTTAATCGTAATTAAATAATATGTATCATTATTTTAATTATTACTCTCTAAGGTTAAATTACTTGAATTAATTTGATGTCAGCACTTGGTGCAATAAGACCGTTCTGGAGTATCAATGAGCTAATGAAGATTACGTTTGTTTAAATTCCAGTATGAATTGTAAAAAGAAAAAAAAACATTTAACCTGTAATAGGCGTTTTATTTTGTCTTTTTCTCAAAATGGAATGATAATTTAAATTGTATAATATATTTATTGGTTTAATGTAAATACGCAATACCTCTAACTTTTTTCTCGTCTTTTAATGTAGAGTCGTTCAGATGATCATGAACAAGATAACAGATGTCAAGTGGTCATCAACAGAGTCAATTTTTTATCATAACAAATAAGTCATGACATGTCATTGTTCAACGAAGAATTCAAGATTTCAAAGTTATTAGTGCTCGCCGATAAAAGTTCCGAAAGAAGAGAGAAAATGAATTTAATGATGAATGCTTACTCAATACTTATCTAATTTTTTTTATAATGACATATATAAATCTACTAAGTCTGGTAAAAAGTAATGGGTGCTTAAGCACCCATAAAGTTCCACGTAGATCAACCATAAGCACCCATAAAGTTCCACGTAGATCAACCATTGTAATTGTTTCCATTTGCTCATGATAACAATCATTTGGACTCTTATAATAAATTTTATGCAAAATCATTATCAATCCTAGGCTGTATGAAATATCATAGCTCTTCCTCAATAACATATATCCTAATTAGAAATCAACGCTCCTCATAATTCAAGATTTTCTTTGATAATATTGATAAATCCATCTAGACGTGTTAAGGGACTTGTAATATGAATAGATGGAGTTTTTCATCCTTCAGAAACAAACCAACTAAAGCAGCAAACTTCATATGTGACATATGAGCCCCCTTGTATTTATTAGTTTCTTAATGTGTGATAATGGGCCAAAAGTCCATGTTTTGGGTATTTTATGTCCCCTGTCATGTGTGATTTTATGAAGTGTCACGACCCGAAATTTTCACTTTTGAGATCGTGATGACGCCTAACATTTTACTTGCGAGGCAAATCAATGTTAGAACAATTTTAATCATTTTTAACAATTCATTTTAATTAATAGAACAGAAACCAAACAACTGGAATAATGTTTGAATTAAAGTGAACAAACCAAAATAATAACGATGTCGAATACCATTGTAGAACTGGACTCACAAGTGCATGAGCTACTAGAATAATACAAATAAAGACCTGAATGAAACTAAAGCTGTCTGAAAGAAAATACATAGCTAAGATAAAACTAGAAGGGGAGTTCAGAGTTGCGAACGCCGTGCAACTATACCTCAAGTCTCCTATGAAAGCTGAATCCAAGCAAATCTACAGTACGCTGCTGGGACCAACTTCGGTATCTGCACAAGAAGTGCAGATTGTAGTATGAGTACTACCGACTCCATGTACTCTGTAAGTATCGAGCTTAACCTCGGCGAAGTAGTGATGAGGCTAAGGCAAGTCTCTTACATTAACGTGTTCGCATTAATAATAATAATAATAATAATAACAGGAATAAGGGTAAGTACGATAAATCATATCAATAATTGAAGTCAATTCAGCAGTCACAACGAATCATTTCTTTTATTATTTTGTTGCGGCGTGCAACCCGTTCCCACAATATAATACTTTAATTTATTTCGTTGCGGCGGGCAACTCGATCAAATAATATAAACATAAAATAAATTTGTTGCGGCGTGCAACCCAATCAAATAATATAAACGTAAAATAAATTTGTTGCGGCGTGCAACCCGGTCCAACAATATAGTCTTTCAAATAAATTCCGTTGCGACGTGCAACCAGCTCCAACCATATAATTTAACAACACTTAAATATAAAACTACTTCAATAAATATCACAATTAATAAGAAATTATTAGGCAACAAAGAATACGACAATTATAAATTTTGTAGGAAAAAAATAAGAGCAAGTAACAATTAAATGTAGAATCACGAAGAAGATATGAAATTTAACATATAAAATACTAATTATCAAATAACAATCATGACACAAAAATCACATAAGCTGGTAGCAATTAAGGCATGATAGTTGGCAATAAAAATAGGAGATGCAATTAATATAATTATGAATTCATGAAATAAGATTATTAATGAAATACGTAAAAACATGAAAACAGGTAATTCGACAATGTATAGACACCCGTCAGCTCGTTTATAGGTCGCTATACATAAAACTCATATAACATATAGTTCAAGGGTTCTATTCCCTGGAGTCAAGGTTAACCAAAACACTAACCCCGCTTAGAAACCAACTCAAGATTTCAATAAGTCTTTGCCTCGCGAATTGGTGTCCGAATGCTTCGAATCTAGTCACAAGAAATTCAATATACTCAATACGAATTATAGAAACTAATTCTATATGAAAATACCAAAATTTTCAATTAAATCCGAAAAATTCAACTAAAAAATCAACAGTGGAGTCCATGTCTCGTAACCCGATAAAAGTTACAAAATGCAAACGCCCGTTCACCCACCGTCCAACCATACCAATTTTACCAAATTCCGATATCAACTCATCCCTCAAATCCTCAAATTTGACCAATAGGGTTTTCACAATTTTTCCAACTTAAAACACCAATTAAATGCAAAAACAATAATAGATTTGGATACTTTAACCAAAATTGTGTTAGGAATTCTTACCCCAGTGTTTCCCTTGGAATTTCCCGAAAATCGCCTTTCCCGAGCTCTAAAATGGCAGATAATGCAAAATGGGACGATCGCGAGTAACTGGCTTACACGATTGCGAGTAACTCCATGCATTCTCGAAGGTTTAGCCCATCTCACCTCCGCATTCGCGAGGCTAGGCTTGTGTTCGCGTAGAGTTACCTCAACTCCCCTGCCTAGCCTATCTAACGCTACGCGTTCGCGTGTACCTAGTCGTGTTCATGAAGAGAAAACCCCCCAATGCTCCGACGTTCGCAACTGAGGTCTTGTGTTCGCGTAGAAAAAAATCTAGCCCAATCCCAGATCCCCTTCGTGATTGTGAGAATGGCTTCGCGATCGCGATGCACAACGCACCGGATGACAGCTGAAGCTCAAAAACCCGATTTTTCAAAGATCAAAAGATCCGTAGGCTATCCGAAACTCAACCGAGCCCTCAAGGCTCCAAACCATACATGCACATAAGTCCAAAAACCTCATAGGAACTCGCTCGCGTGATAAAAACACCAAAACAACACCTAGAACTATGAATCGGCCACCGAACCAAATGAAATTTTCATTGAAACTTAGAATTTTCATTAAAATTTTCATTTTAACCAGTGGATGTCCGAATCACCTCAAATCACTTCTGTTTGACACCAAATTTGGCAGAATAGAAAATATAGTAATGGACATATACTGAGTTCCGGAATCAAAATACGGACCCGGTATCAACAAATTCATACATCAGTTAAAATTGGAAACTCTTTAAGCTTTAAAACTTCAAATTTTTAATAATTTGCGATAACTCAAGGTAGGGACCTTCAAATTAAATTCCAGGCATACGCCCAAGTCTAAAATCACGATATGGACCACCTAGATCGTCAAAAAAATGATCTGGGTCCGTTGCTCAAAATGTTAACCGAAGTCAACTTAAGTGAGTTTTAAAGCACTATTACTCATTTTAATCAATTTTTCACATAAAAGATTTCCGGAAAAATATATAGAATGTGTACACAAGTCGAGGAATGCTAAATGGTGCTATTCGACGTCTCAGAGCACAAAATTAATTGTTAAATTTAAAGATGACCTATCGGGTCATCACATTCTCCACCTCTAAAAAAAACGTTCGTCCTCGAACAGAATTAGAAAAGTAACTGGGCTGGTGAAAAGGTATGGATATCTACTCCGCATGTCCGACTCGGACTCCCAGGTCGATGCCTCAACCAGCTGACCTCTCCATTGCACTCGAACTGATGGATAACTCTTAGACCTCAACTGTCGGGCTTATCGGGCTAGAATAGCTAGCGCCTCATCCTCATAAGTAAATCCTTGTTCGATTGGACTGAGATGAAACCTAACACATAGGACGGATCACCATGATATTTCCGGAGCATAGACACATGGAACACTGGACTACTGATAAACTAGGTGGTAGTGCAACCCTGTAGGCTAATTCACCCACCCTTTGAAGAATTTCAAAGGGTCTGATATAACTTGGGCTCAACTTGCCCTTTTTTCTGAACCTCGTTACACCCTTCATAGGTGAAACCCGGAGCAATACTCTTCTCCAACCATGAATGCAACATCACGAACTTTACGGTCGGCATAACTCTTTTTCCTAGACTGAGCTATGCGAAGTCTATCCTAAATAACCTTGACCTTATCACAGGCATCCTATACCAAATAGGTACCCAATAACCGAGCCTCTCCCAGTTCAAACCAGCCAATTGGTGAACGACATCACTTCCAGTATAATGCTTCATATGGAGCTGTATGAATGCTCGACTGGTAGCTGTTATTATTGGAAAACTACGCAAGTGGCAAGAATCGATATCAAGAACCTCTGAAATCCATAACACAAGCACAAAACATATCTTTCAATATTTGAATAGTGCGCTCGGACTGTCCGTCCGTCTAGGGATGGAATGCTGTACTCAACTCAACCCGTGTGCCTAACTCATGCTGTACTGCCCTCCAGAAGTACGAGGTGAACTATGTACCTCGATTAGAAATAATAGATACGAGCACACCGTGAAAGCGGACAATTTTGTGGATGTAAATCTCCGCTAACCGCTCTGAAGAATAGGTAACTGCTTCCGGAATGAAATGTGCTGACTTGGTCGACCTGTCCACAATGACCTGTACTTCATTGAACTTTCTCTGAGTCCGTGGGAGCCAACAACAAAATCTATAGTGATACGATCCCACTTCCACTCAGGAATTTTTAATTTCTGAAGCAAACCACCAGGTCTCTGATGCTTGTACTTGACTTGCTGACAATTTAGACACCGAGTTACATATACAAAAACATCCTTCTTCATTATCCTCCACCAATAATGTCGCCACAAATCTCGATACATTTTGGCGGCACCCAGATCAATAGAATACCAGGAACTGTGGGCCTCTTCAAGAATTAATTCACGAAGTACATCCATAGTAGGCACACAAATACGACCCTGCATCCGCAGAACTCCATCTTCCCCTACAACAACCTACTTGGAACCACTGTGCCGCACCGTATCCTTAAGGACAAGAAAATGAGAATAATCATACTGCCGCTCTCTGATGCGCTCATATAAAGAAGACCGAGCGGCTCTGCAAGCTAGAACCAGACTGGGCTCTAAAATATCTAACCTTATGAACTGTTGACCAAAGTATGAACATCTACAACTAGCGGCCTCTCACCAATCGGGATATACACAAGGCTTCCCATACTCACAGCCTTTCTACTCAAAGCATCAGCCACCACATTAGCCTTCCCGGGGTGATACAAAATGGTGATATCAGTCTTTCAACAGCTCCAACCATCTTCTCTGCCTCAAATTGAGATCTTTTTGTTTGAAAAGATACTGTAGACTATGATGATCAGTGAATACCTCACATGAGACGCCGTAAAAGGTAGTGCCTCCAAATCTTCAGTGTATGAACAATGGCTGCCGATTCTAAGTCATGAATAGGGTAATTCTTCTCATGAAATTTCAACTGTCGTGATGCATATGAAATAACCCTGCCATCCTTCACTAATATTGCACCAAGCCAAATGCGAGATGCATCACAATACAACGTATAAGATCCTGAACTTGTGGGAAATACCAACACTAGCGTCGTAGTCAAAGCAGTCTTGAGCTTTTGAAATCGAGACTCACACTCATCTGACCATCTGAATGGGAAACCCTTCTGGGTCAATTTGGTCAATGGGGATGTTATGGATGAAAACCTATCCACAAACCGACAATAATAACTTGCCAAACCTAAAAAACTCCGGATCTCTGTAGTTGAAGTAGGTCTAGGACAATTCTGAACTGGCTCAAACTTCTTAGGATCAACTTTTAAGCCTTCTGCCGATACAACATGCCCCAAAAAGGCAACTGAGTCTAACCAAAACTCACATTTTGAAAATTTGGCATATAACTGATTAGTCCTCAAAGTCTGAAACACAATCCGAAGATGTTGCTCATGCTCCTCTCGACTGCTGTAGTAAATCAGGATATAATCAATGAGTACAACCACAAAAGAATCCAAATAGGCTTGAGCATCCGGTTCATCAAATCCATAAATGTTGCTGGGGCATTTGTCAGCCCAAATGATATCACTATGAATTAGTTTCCCATATCGAGTTCGAAAAGCTGTCTTAGGGACATCAGATGCCCTAATCTTCAACTAATTATAACAAGACCTCAAGTCAATCTTTGGAAACACCGTGTCACCTTGAAGTTGATCGAATAAATCATCAATTCTTGGCAACAGATACTTGTTCTTGATAGTAGCCTTGTTCAATTGCCAATAACCTATACACATCTGCATTGAACCATCTTTCTTCTTTAAAAATAACACTGGTGCACCCCAGGGTGTCACGACCCAAAATCATAGGTCATGATGCACCTAAATCGATCGGCTAGCTTAGCCAACTAACCATAGAGACAAGCCAAAAGAATATATAAGAAACTAAAATAGGATTGTCTGAACTTTTACAAATTTACCCAAGAACTGGTAGTACGAACCATGAGCTTCTAGGACTTTGAATTTACAAAACTAACACAAATAATCACACGATCTGTTTGAAAACTACATGAACAGAATAAAAGTTTCTAAAACTACCAAGGTCAAGTGGCAGCTTTTATCCAGAATACTCGAACATCTTCAGGGTCAGCTCCCGACTTCCCCAGCAGCTCCGCTCCAATAGTCTTCATGGAGTGTGCAAAAGTGCAGTATCAGTACAACCGACCCTTGTAATGGTAAGTATCTTGTCTAACCTCGTCGAATTAGTGACGAGGCTTTTTAGTTAAAAGATGCTTATTGATAACATTGTAAAGTAAACTAGCAATAGAACTATATCACAGTATAATAGAATAGAGTACACGACACGGCTGTACAGAGAAATAACAGAGTACCAGAAAGAATCACAATTCAACAGTTTCCAGCATCTCGACCAACCCTTTCCTTAGAACGAAAACATGTGAACCACAACAAATCACATCAAAACTTTCTTAGTGTGAGAGAAGAACTCAAGACATCAACTATAACGGCACGACAACACCCTTCGTGCGTTTATCTCAACCTCAACATATATGCGTTAAAGAGTATCAGGCAAATGATAGAAATACCGATAATAGAAATGACAAGGAAGGAAAAATGCAAGCAATAATAATGAACGAGAATGTACAGAAGAACATTAGTAACAGACTAAGCAGAGAGCATAGAGCTAATGACAACAATTAGGAAAAAGGGTTATAACTTCAACTAACTAGCATGATGGAGGCGTGAAGATAAATATAACAAATAAGAGAAGGGGAGAGGGGTGCGTGTTCTTTATAATGCAACAAATAGAGCATGTATGGCGAACATGGAAGAAGACCCGTACTAAAGTGCAACAAAATGCATATGACATGGATGCAATCAAAACAACAGGAAGTAGACATGTTGTTTACAAAAAAACTAGTAGAAGGTATAGGCAACACCACAACGATTGAGATAGATGTTAAGGACAGGACAGTGATGACAAGCCACATAAGAACCATAAGTATGGCCATAAAATTCAAGGTAAGACATAATGATATCTACAAGAAAAGAATGTCATAACATAATGCATGTCCCTCGTCCTTACTTGCACGGAAACACCCACCGTGCTATGAACTCGCAATGATACAACCATATAAAAGTATAAATGTAATGATACGACATCACCCTTCGTGCTTTTACTCACAAATGACATGGCACGACATCACCCTTCGTTCTTTTACTCTCAATAATATGGCAAGGCATCACCCTTCGTGCTTTTACGCTCAATAATATGGAACGACATCACCCTTCGTACTTTAGACTCTTCTTCACATGATAATGAATATAAACAATGGCACGATATCACCCTTCGTGCTTTACACTCTTCCTCATATGATAATGAATATAAACAATGGAACGACATCACCCTTCGTTCTTTAAATTCTTCCTCACATGATAATTAATATAAAAAATAGCGCGACATCACCCTTCGTGCTTTACACTCTTCCTCACCAAGCATATGAAATTCAATAAAGTGGCAAGGTAGGAAGTATAAACAACATTGAGGAGAGTGTTCAAACGAATATTCCAAACAGATTCTCAATCACTGCTTTCCAAGCCAACAATGACTTAATGAATCCTCAAGGGACATATAATTCAAGTACTTCAACAAATACTACAATTTATCAACAACTCAAGTATGGAATCTAGCATCTCAAAATATTGGCCATAACAACGTATTAATGATTATGCATACAGATGACCGAATTAGACACATATTGTATTCTAAGAATTTCCATCAAATTGATTAAGCTATATTAGGCTAAGTCTCGACTCTAATATTTGACACTAAGTTCTTAGTATTTAGAAGTCCAGGGAGGCAATAAGAAAGAAGGTTATGAAATTCTACAAGACACAATTATAACATAATCTACCTCCGAGCATGATTAACCCTGACACATACATATACGCTCGTCACCTCACATATGTATTACCCACATGTAGAAAACAATATTAAATAGGAGGAAAACCTTCCTCAACAAAGCAAGGAAAAACACTTACCTCGAAGCAAGCCAAGCGATACTCCAAAAATGCCATCATGCGCGTAGTGACATCCGAACGGCTCAAAACTAGCCAAAAGAAACTCAAATACATCAAATAAAGCACAAGGAAACATTCCAAATGATAAGGATTGAATTCTAAATCAAATCCCTAATGCGGCCAAAAATCATACCCAGGCCCACGCCTCGGTATCCGACAAAACTCAAAAAATCTGACAACCCATTTAGTTACGCGTCCAACCATACTAGTTCACTAAATTCCGACTCCAACTCGATGTTCAAAACTCAAAAATTCATATTATGACACTTTATGCCAAAACCCCCAGTTTCCTATTTAAATTCAAGATGGATTCGTGAGATATTATCAAAACTGAGTAAAGAACACTTACCCCAATCCTTGTGATGAAATTTGCTTTATGAATCGCCTCAATCCGAGCCCCACATGTTGAAATATGAAGAAATAACCAAAAACTCGATTTATATAACTCTGCCCAGCACTTTCGCACCTGCGCATAGGTGGCCGCATCTGCGACTTTCGCTTTTGCGGAAAAGGGCTCGCATTTGCGATCCAGGCCGCTTCTGCTGGCCACGACCACATCTGCGGTAGCACTTCTGCGCGATCACCTCTGCACCTGCGGACCTTCACTCCTCAATGAAATCTCGCACCTGCGACGCTTGGCTTGCATCTGCGGCTATCACACATGCGCAATAACAATCACAGGTGCGGAATTCCAGAACCAGCAGCTCCTCAGCAATTGCAACATGAAGAAAAATAGTCCAAAATCGAACTAAAACACGCCCGAGCCCATCGGGACTCCGTCCAATCATACCCACAAGTCAGATAACAGGACACAAACCTACTCGAGGCTTCAAAACACACATAAAACATCAAAATGATGCATCACACCTCAAATCGAAATCTATGAACTTTGAGCTTTCAAATTTCCAAAACTCACACCGAAACATATCAAATCATCCCGGAATAAACCCAAATTTTGCACACAAGTCCCAAATGACCTGACGAAGCTGTTCCAATTCACGAAATCATAATCTGAATCCGATATCTTCAAAGTCAACTTCTGGTCAAACTTATGATCTTTCCAAGGCTTCCAATTTCCAATTTTTGCCAATTTGTGCAGAATCCTTCTAGAAACATCTAAATACAAATCCAAGCATACGCCCGAGTCCAATATCACCATCCGAACCTAACGGAATCATCAAATCTCCGTTCCGAGGTCAAATTCTCGAAAAGTCAAACTTGGTCAACTCTTTCAACTTAAAGCTTCAACAATGAAATCATTCTTCTAAACCGATTCCAATTAACCTGAAACCCAAAACTGATGATATGCATAAGTAATAATATATCATACAGAGTTACTTATACCCGCAAACTACCGAACGAAGTGCGAATGCTCAAAACAACCAGTCGGGTCGTTACACAAGGCAGGACGCTAGGTCTAATGAATCCCTGGTCAAGCAAGTCTTGTAACTGCTCCTTCAATTCCGTTAGCTCTGGCGGGGCAATACGATATGGTAGAATAGAAATGGGTTGGGTTCCTGGAGCCAAATCAATACAGAAGTCAATATCTCTGTCGGCTGGCATCCCCAATAAATCTGCAGGAAATACATCTCGAAACTCGCGAACAATTGGGACTGAATCATAGAAGGAACATCCGCACTGGGATCGCGAATATAATCCAAATAAGCTAGACAACTCTTCTCGACCATACGCCGAACTTTTATGTAAGATATAACCCTGCTGGTATCAATTTTTCACATAAAAGCTTTTCAGAAAAATATACGGGTTGTGCACGCAAGTCGAGTAATGCTAAATGATGTTACTCGAGGTCTCGGAGCACATAATTGAATGTTTAATTTAAATATGAACTATCAGGCCATCACATAAAGACTGCATGACTATTGGATAAATTTAAGCTCATTTTATGTTTCTTATGTATAGTAATGTATTTGGATGAAAGTTGGTCAAAAGAAGGTGATTTAGAGCAAAATGGAACATGACAAAGAAAAGAAAACTGAAGATGGATCGTCCGAATCTCATGCTTCGCGGGGAGAGATGCACATCGATATCTTTGTTAGAAAAATTGCAGAAGATTAAAAGAGAAGTATAGCTTTGAGTCGTGAAAGATCATTATCTTTCAAGAGATATTGCTCGTATATTCTTTAGAGGATTACAAACAAATCTCCGTCAGGATACAACAAAGTCAGAATTATACTTGCAAATCGAATATCATTGATCCTCAGATCTCCTTGTATATATAGAATTCAAGAGAAGAATTTTCAGAAAAGTCACACTCCTATACGAAAAGTTATGTCTGTTCTATTTGAAATTCAAATTATTTTATATAAAGCCTGGCCCAAGCAATATATATATATATATATATATTACACATACTTTAGAAATATGTCAAATACTCATTCTATATGACTTAGTGGGCTTAGCTTTTAAGGCCTCAAAAATGGCTTTCATCCACCGATGTGGGAACCCCCACATATACAAAATATGTCTAACAATATTCCCATGTCCTTGTTTCTTATGAATTAGAGTTGTTTGATGCGAAATTATGCACGTTATCATTATTAAGATCTTGAAATTATTTAGTTTGTATAGTAGACAATACGCAATGTCAAAATGAATGGTAAAATAATAAAACATAACACATGTAACCACACACTGCATGTAGTATACATAAGATATCATGAATACAACAACAACAAATCTAGTTTAATCTCATACGTGGGGTCAGGGGAGGGTAATGTTGTAACGACCCGATCGGTCATTTTGAGAGTTAGCACCCGATCCCCTAATAACTACTTTTCCCATGTCTATTTATGTTATTGAAACTTGTCAGAGTATTGAGTGGTAAAATTCGGAGTGATTTTGGACATATAGTCCTTAAATGTGGATTTTAGCCTTTGAAATCAGGTTGTAGCTAGAGCTGTGTGAAGACGGATCTGGAATGGAATTCCGTCGATTCCCAGAGATCCGTTGGGTGATTCTAGGGTTAGGAGCATGTTCGGAATGTGTTTTCGAGGTTGATTATAGATTTAGGTTTGAATTAGCGAAAGTTAAAATTTCGGCGATTTCGACCGATAGGTGAAATTTTGATATCGGACTCGGAATGGAATTCCAAAAGAACCAGCAGGTTCGTAATGTTATTTATGACCGGTGTACAAAATTTTAGGTCATTCGGATGAGTTTAGACGTGTTTCGGCATCGAATGTGAATTGTAGAAATTTCATAAGTTCTTAGGCTTGAACCTATGCATATTTGATGATTTTGATGTTATGAGATGTGTTTTTAAGGGGATCGACCAAGTTTGAATGAGGTATTAAGGTTGTTTGGTAATTTTGGTTGAGGTCTCGTGGGCCTCGGGTGTGTTTCGGGTGCCCAAGCATGCATTTTTGGCCTAATAGCCTTAGCAGATTTTTCTAGTTTTTCTACAGCAGTTCTTTGTTCTCTGCGATCGCAGGAGTACATCCGTGATCGCATAAGGTAAGTATGGGAAGTCTACGATTTTTTCTTCGCGATCGCACAAGGACAATCACAATCGCAGAGTGAGGGAACATTGGTCTTCGTGATCACACATCACGGATTGCGATCGCATAGGAGTTTCTAGATCTGAGGAAGGGTCAGTGTTTGTTCTACGCGGTCGCGTGGCTCCTTACGCGAACACATAGCTATGAAGGGAGAAGGTCCGCGATCGCATACCTGTAAGTACGAACGTGATGAAGGGATTTTAGGCGCGTGGTGGATACTCTCCGCGATCGCGTAGAAGAAATACCTGGGCAGTCTTTTAAAGACCCAAATTCAAGGGTTTATGTTATTTTCACCATTTTTGAATTTGAGAGCTCGGGAGAGGCGATTCTTGGAGACTTTTGCACTTGCGTAACTTGGGTAAGTGATTTGTGTCCATTATAGATCAATTTCCATGATTCCAATCTTAAATCCAACCTTTAATTTCGAAAATTTTGGGTAGAAAATGGGAAAAATGGGATGAACTTCATAGACCGAATTATTGAGTTTTGATTGGGCATTTGACCTTCGATTGAGAGATTCTTATATGGTTAGACTCGTGAGTGAATGAGTGTCCGGAAAATATTATTTTTACCCGATTTCGAGGCGTGGGCCCGGGGGACTTTTTGGGTGAATTTCCTAATATCGCGTATTAGCTTTGAACTTATTAGTTATTTTGTTTCCTTGAAATGATATTTATACTATGCAATCGAATTGACTAGATTTGGGCCACCCAAAGATGGATACTCGTGGCAATAGCGTGTTATTGAGTTGATTAGCACAGTCAAGGTAAGTGGCTTGCCTAACTCTGTGTTGGGGACTTCCCCTTAGGCATTTTCATACTGATTTTTGTTACATGGACTCCGTGTACGTGAGGTGACGAGTGCGTACACGGGTCATTGTTGCTAAAATTCCACTTTTCCTTCCATGGCATCACTCATTTTCATTCCTATATTACTGTTTCCTGTCTTAACAGAGTAGTTAGCTTAATAATAAGCATGCCTACCTGTCCTTACTTGATTTCCTCTTATTGGCTACTAGTATCACCATGCTTAGGTAGTTCTACTTTATTCTTGCCTATTGTTTTCCTAAACTATTTAATTAATCCGTATCCAACATACTTCTGTATTGCATAGTTAAATTGGGACTACGGACCGAGATCCGGGAGCTTTCCCCCTGTACTGCATTGCATATTTAAATTGGGACTACGGATTGAGATCCAAGAGCTTTCCCCTTGTACTGCAATACATATTCAAATTGGTACTACGGACCGAGAACCGGGAGATTTCCCCATGTACTGCATAGCATATTTAAATTGGGACTACTAACTGAGATCCGGGAGTTTTCCCCTTGTACTGCTTTGCATATTTACTGTTGAGATATATGCTGTACTGAGCCGAGGGCTCTCTTTCTGTTATTAATTCTTTTAGTTTCCATTAACCCTATATCATTGCTTATCTATATTTCACTGTTTAATTTTATAACTGACTTGTTTTAAAAATCAGTAGAGCCTCAGCCTGACCTCGTCACTACTTGACTAGGGTTAAGCTTAGCACTTACTGAGTACCGAATGTGGAGTACTCATGCCCTTTCATGCACATGTTTTTCCCACATGCAGATCGAGGTACCAGCACACAGCACTGTGCCTAGGAGTACCCTAGTAGCTGTTCAGGAGACCGCGAGGTAATTCTGCCGCGTCCGAAGAATCTCATGAGTCCCCTTCCTACTCTAGTATAGATAAGAGATATATATAGATGCATTTTTCTTATTCCTTTTTATAGAGCTACTGTAGTTCAGAGTTTGTGACTGTGTGACGTTCCAGGTTTTGATTAAGTAAAAGTTGTAAATGCCGAGCGGCTAAATTTTATAGTATTGCTTCTTCTTTACTGTTTCTATTATTGTTTTGTCTTAGTTTCTGCAAATTTTAGGCTTACCTAGTCGTAGAGACTAGGTAACGTCACGAGACCGTTCAGAGGTTAATTCGGGTCGTGACAAGTTGGTATCAGAGCATCTAGGTTCATAGGAGTCACAAGTCACAAGTCACAAGCCGGTTTATTAGAGTCTCGCGGATCGGTGCAGAGACGTCTGTACCTATCTTTGAGAGGCTATGTAACTGTTTAGAACAATCATATTATTTGGAATTCCTTATCGTTCTAGTTACTGTCATCAAATTCTTAAACTCTATCCTATTTTTACTTATAGATGGTTCGTACCTGTACTGGACGTAATGATGATCAGGCACCCGAGCCCCCAGTCAAAGCCATCAGAGGAAGGGGCCGGGGCAGAGGATGAGCATGCGGTGCAGCCCGAGCACCGGCGAGATCAGAGGCAGAGGATCCCCCAGCAGCCACAGTTGGAGGGCACAGGATGTCCCTAATATTACTCCAGCCCTCCCGGAGACATTGGCTCAATTTTTGAGTTCCTTCAGTACTTTGTCTCAGGCGGGACTACTCCCGATAGCTCCAGCTACATCCCAGGCCGGGGGAGGGACACAGACTCCCGCAACCGTACTCCTGAGCAGAGGGTCCATATTGGGCAGGTTCTAGAATATATACCTATGCCCCCAGCAGCTCCAGCTCAACATGAGGCTAGGGTAGCTTTACCTGAGGCAGAGCAACTCCGACTTGAGAGGTACAAGAAGAACCACCCACCTGAGTTCAGCGGATTAGCTTCAGATGACGCTCTGGGTTTTCTTGAGGAGAGTCATCGCATTCTCCGCACTATGGGTATCATGGAGACGAGTGGGGTTTCTTTCACTGCCTTCCAGCTGAGGGGAGCAGCTTATCAGTGGTGGCGTGCTTTTGAGCTGAGTAGTTCAGACGAGGCAGCCTCACTTACTTGGGCTCAGTTCTCCGTGATGTTTTTACTTGAGTTTGTCCCTCAGAGCCTTAGGGATGCTTGACGTGCGGAGTTTGAGCAGCTACGCCAGGGTTCCATGACTGTGTCAGAGTATGAAGTCAGTTACAACGATTTGGCTCGTCATGCGCCAGCTTTGGTTATCACTGTCAGAGAGAGGGTTCGACGCTTTATTGAGAGACTCCACCCTAGCATTAAAACCAGCATGTCCAGAGAGCTTGAGACAAATATCATTTACTAGCAGGCCGTTATATTGCCCGGAGGATTGAGAGTATGTTAGCCCGGGACATGGAGGAGAGAGAGGCCAAGAGGTCTCAAGAGACTGGTCATTTTTCAGGAGTTCGTGCACCAGTTGTATGCTATGGTAGGGGTTTTGTGAGTTGCCCCATTCATTCAGCCCTTCCAGCAACCAGTGGTATTCCAGCTCCTCCTAGACCTCAGGAGCCTTATTATGCACCACAAGTATCTCATGTGCCTCCTGCTCGAGGTGCTATCACTGGCCAGCCCAACAGGCCAGTTCAGAGTCACCAGCAGCCACCACATCCTCAGAGGGGTTGTTTTGAATGTGGTGACCCTCGTCATGTGAACAGAGATTGCCCCAGAGCTAGGAGGGGTGCACCACCTCAGACTTGTCAGGTTCCACGTCTTCCACCGAGTCCTCCAGCTATTCTTCAGCCTCAGCTGCTACCCCACCTTCTCAAACAGCTCGAGGTGGAGGTCGGGGAGGTCGAGGTCGCCCTAGAGGGGGAGGCCAGGCAAAATATTATGCTCTTCCAGCCCGCTCAGAGGCCGTTGCTTCAGATTCAGTCATCACAGGTATTGTCCCTATTTGTCTTAAGGATGCCTCCGTGTTATTTCATCCAGGTTCTACGTACTCATATGTATTTTCTTACTTTGCTTCACATTTGGGGATATCTCGGGATTCTTTGAGATCCCCCGTATATGTTTCTACTCCTGTGGGAGATTATCTTGTTGTGGACCGCGTATATCGATCGTGCTTGATTGTTATTAGTGGTTTTGAGACCAGGGTTGACTTACTATTAGTCAACATGGTAGATTTCGATGTTATTTTGGGTATGGACTGGTTGTCTCCCTACTATGCTATTCTTGATTGTGACGCTAGGACCGTGACGCTGGCTATGACAGGATTATCGAGGTTAGAGTGGAGAGGTTCCTTAGAGTATACTCCCCGCCGAGTCATTTCGTTTCTTAAAGCTCAACGAATGGTTGGAAAGGGGTGTGATGTGTATTTGGCTAATGTGAGAGATGTTAGTGTTGAGACCCCTACAGTTGAGTCCGTTCCAGTTGTTAGGGACTATCCTGATGTATTTCCAGCTGATCTTTCGGGTATGCCGAACGATAGAGACATTGATTTCGTCATTGACTTGTTGCCGGGCACTCAGCCCATTTCTATTCCTCCCTATCGCATGGCTCCTCCTGAGTTGAAGGATTTGAAGGAGCAGTTGCAGGAGTTGCTTGATAAGGGATTCATCAGGCCCAGTGTATCACCTTGGGGTACTCCAATGTGATTTGTGAAGACAAAGGATGGCTCGATCCGTATGTGTATTGACTACCGGCAGCTGAATAAGGTGATAGTGAAGAACATGTACCCATTGCCTCGCATTGATGATCTGTTTGACCAGTTACAAGGTGCTAGGGTGTTCTCCAAGATTGAGGTTCATTGGATCTTTTGAGGTGTTACAGCGGGTTGGGGAGGTCGCTTATGAGTTGGCTTTGCCTTCCAACCTAGCAGGAATTCATCCGGGTATTCCACGTTTCCATGCTCCGACTCATGTTTTGAATTTCATCTCAGTCCAGTTGGATAAGGATCAATCATATGTTGAGGAGCCTGTAGCTATATTGGACAGACAAGTCAGAAGGCTCAGGTCGAAGAATATTTCCTCATTCAAGGTTCAGTGGAGGGGTCATCCGGTCGATGAGGCGACTTGGTAGACTGAGCAGGATATGCGGAGTCAGTACCCTCATCTTTTCACAGCTTCAGGTATGTCTCTATAGTCGTTTGAGGATAAACGATTTTCTTAAGAGGGGGAGAATGCAATGACCCGATCGATCGTTTTGAGAGTTAGCTCCCCATTCCCCTAATAACTGCTTCTCCCATATCTATTTATGTTATTGAAACTTGTCGGAGTATTGAGTGGTAAAATCCGGAGTGATTTTGGACACATAGTCCTTAAATGTGGATTTTAGCCTTTGAAATCAGGCCGTAGCTAGAGCTGTGTGAAGAAGGATCCATAATGGAATTTCATCGACTCCATTAGCTTCGTTGGATGATTCCGGGGCTAGGAGCGTGTTCGGAATGTGTTTTCGAGGTCGGTTGTAGATTTAGGCTTGAATTGGCAAAAGTTAGAATTTCGGCGATTTCGGCCGATAGGTGAAATTTTGATATCGGACTCAGAATGGAATTCCGAAAGAGACAGCAGGTCCGTAATGTCATATATGACCTGTGTGCAAAATTTGAGGTCATTCGGATGAGTTTAGACGTGTTTCGGCATCAAATGTGAAATGTAGAAATTTCATAAGTTCTTAGGCTTGAATCTATGAATATTTGATGATTTTGATGTTATTAGATGTGTTTTTAAGGCTCGAACAAGTTTGAATGAGGTATTATGGTTGGTTGGTAATTTTGGTTGAATTTCTGGGGGCCTCGGGTGTGTATCGGGTGCCCAAGCGGGCATTTTTTGCCTAATAGCCTTAGCATATTTTTCTGGTTTTTCTACAGCAGTTCTTTATTCTCTGCGATCGCATAAGGTACGTATGGGAAGTCTTCGATTTTTTCTTCGCGATCTCACAAGGACAATCGCGATCGCAAAGTGAGGGAACCTTGGTCTTCGCGATCGCACATCACGGATCGCGATCACATAGGAGTTTCTAGATCTGAGGAAGGATCAGTGTTTGTTCTACGTGGTCGCGTGGCCCCTTACACGATCACATAGCTGTGAGGGGAGAAGTTCCATGATCGCATACCTATAATTACGAATGCGATGAAAGGATTTTAGGCGCGTGGTGGAATACTCTCCGTGATCGCGACTCATTTTACGCGCGATCGCATAGAAGAAATACCTGGGCAGTCTTTTAAGGACCCAAATCCGAGGGTTTATGTTATTTTCACCATTTTGAATTTGAGAGCTCGGGAGAGGCGATTCTTTGAGACTTTTGCACCTAGGTAACTTGGGTAAGTGATTTCTATCCATTATAGATCAATTTCCATGATTCCAATCTTAAATCCGACCTTTAATTTCGAAACTTTCTGGTAGAAAATGGGATGAACCTCATGGACCGAATTATTGAGTTTTGATTCGGTGTTTGACCTCCGATTTGAGAGATTCTTATATGGTTAGACTCGTGAGTGAATGATTGTCCGGAAAATATGATGTTTACCCGATTCCGAGACGTGGGCCGGGGGGACTTTTAGGGCGAATTTCCTAATTTCGCGTATTAGCTTTGAACTTATTAGTTATTTTGTTTCCTTGAAATGATATTTACACTATGCAATCGAATTGACTAGATTTGGGCGAGCCGAAGTTGGATACGCGTGGCAAGAGCGTGTTATTGAGTTGATTAGCGTAGTCAAGGTAAGTGGCTTGCCTAACTCTGTGTTGGGGACTGCCCTTTAGGCATTTTCATACTGATTTTATTACGTGGACGCCGTGTACGTGAGGTGACGAGTGCGTACACGAGTCATTGTTGCTAAAATTCCACTTTTCCTTCCATGGAATCACTCATTTTCAATCTTTGTTTCCTATATTAACTGAGTAGTTAGCTTAAGAATAAGCATGCATACCTGTCCTTACTTGATTTCTTTTATTTGCTACAAGTCGCACCATGCTTAGGTAGTTCTACTTTATTCTTGCCTGTTGTTTTCCTGAACTGTTTAATTAAGTCGTATCCGACATACTTCTGCATTATATATTAAAATTGGGACTAGGGAATGAGATCCGGGAGCTTTCTCCCTGTAATGCATTGCATATTTAAATTGGGACTACGGACTGAGATCCGGGAGCTTTCCCCTGTACTACATTGCATATTTAAATTGGGACTACGGACTGAGATCCGGGAGCTTTCCCCCTGTACTGCATAGCATATTTAAATTGGGACTACTGACTGAGATCCGAGAGCTTTCCCTTTGTACTGCATTGCATATTTACTGTTGAGATATATGCTGTGCTGAGCCGAGGGCACTCTTTCTGTTATTAATTCTTCTAGTTTCCTTTAATCCTGTTTGTCATTGCTTATCTATATTTCACTGTTTAAATTTATAACTGACTTATTTTAAAACTCAATAGAGCCTCAACCTGACCTCGTCACTACTTGACTAAGGTTAGGCTTGGCACTTACGGAGTACCAAATGTGGAGTACTCACGCCCTTTCCTGCACTTGTTTTTCCCATGTGCAGATTCAGGTACCAGCACACACCATTATGGCTAGGAGTACCCTAGTAGCTATTCAGGAGACCGCGATGTAATTCTGCCACGTCCGCAGAGGAGTTTCTAGATCAGAGGAAGGGTCAGTGTTTGTTCTACGCGGTCGCGTGGCTCCTTACGCGATCACATAGCTATGAGGGGAGAAGGTCCGCGATCGCAGACCTGTAATTGCGAATGTGATGAAGGGATTTTAGGTGCGTGGTGGATACTCTCCGCGATCGCGACTCATTGTACGCGCGATCGCATTGAAGAAATACCTGGGCAGTCTTTTAAAGACTCAAATCCAAGGGTTTATGTTATTTTCACCATTTTTGAATTTGGGAGCTCGGGATAGGCGATTCTTGGAGACTTTTGCACTTGGGTAACATGGGTAAGTGATTTGTGTCCATTATAGATCAATTTCCATGATTCCAATCTTAAATCCAACCTTTAATTTTGAAAATTTTGGGTAGAAAATGGGAAAAATGGGATGAACTTCATAGACCGAATTATTGAGTTTTGATTGGGCGTTTAACCTCCGATTGAGAGATTCTTATATGGTTAGACTCGTGAGTGAATGAGTGTCTAAAAAATATGATTTTACCCGATTTCGAGGCGTGGGCCCAGGGGACTTTTTGGGCGAATTTCCTAATATCGCGTATTAGCTTTGAACTTATTAGTTATTTTGTTTCCTTGAAATGATATTTATACTATGCAATCGAATTGACTAGATTTGGGCCACCCAAAGATGGATACTCGTGGCAAGAGCGTGTTATTGAGTTGATTAGCACAGTCAAGGTAAGTGGCTTGCCTAACTCTGTGTTGGGGACTTCCCCTTAGGCATTTTCATACTGGTTTTGTTACGTGGACGCCATGTACGTGAGGTGACGAGTGCGTACACGGGTCATTGTTGCTAAAATTCCACTTTTCCTTCCATGGCATCACTCATTTTCATTCCTATATTACTGTTTCCTGTCTTAACAGAGTAGTTAGCTTAAGAATAAGCATGCCTACATGTCCTTACTTGATTTACTCTTATTGGATACTAGTCTCACCATGCTTAGGTAGTTCTACTTTATTCTTGCCTGCTGTTTTCCTAAACTATTTAATTAATCCGTATCCAACATACTTCTGCATTACATAGTTAAATTGGGACTACGGACCGAGATCCGGGAGCTTTCCCCCTGTACTACATTGCATATTTAAATTGGGACTACGGATTGAGATTCAAGAGCTTTCCCTTTGTACAGCAATACATATTTAAATTGGTACTACGGACCGAGAACCGGGAGATTTCCCCATGTACTGTATAGCATATATTAATTGGGACTACTGACTGAGATCCGGGAGCTTTCCCCTTGTACTGCTTTGCATATTTACTGTTGAGATATATGTTGTACTGAGCCGAGGGCTCTCTTTCTGTTATTAATTCTTTCAGTTTCCATTAGTCCTGTTTATCATTGCTTATCTATATTTCATTGTTTAATTTTATAACTGACTTGTTTTAAAACTCAGTTGAGCCTCAGCCTGACCTCGTCACTACTTGACTGGGGTTAGGCTTGGCACTTACTGAGTACCGAATATGGAGTACCCACGCCCTTACTGAGTACATGTTTTTCCCACATGAAGATCGAGGTACCAGCACACAACACTGTGGCTAGGAGTACCCTAGTAGCTGTTTAGGAGACCGCAAGGTATTTCTGCTGCGTCCGCAGAATCTCATGAGTCCCCTTCCTATCCTAGTATAGATAGGAGATATATATAGATGCATTTTCCTTATTACTTTGTATAGAGCTACTGTAGTTCAGAGTTTGTGACTTTGTGACATTCCGGGTTTTGATTAAGTAAAAGCTGTAAATGCCGAGCGGCTAAATTTTATAGTATTGCTTCTTCTTTACTGTTTATATTATTGTTTTGTCTTATTTTCTGCAAATTTTAGGCTTACCTAGTCGTAGAGACTAGGTGATGTCACGAGACCATTCAGAGGGTAATTCGGGTCGTGACAAGTTGGTATCAGAGCGTATAGGTTTATAGGAGTCACAAGTCACAAGTCACAAACCGGTTTATTAGAGTATCGCAGATCGGTGCAGAGACGTCTGTACCTATCTTCGAGAGGCTATGTAACTCTTAAGAACAATCATATTATTTGGAATTCGTTATCGTGCTAGTTACTATCATCAAATTCTTAAACTCTATCCTATTTTTGCTTATAGATGGTTCGTACCTGTACTGGACGTACTGATGATTAGGCACCCGAGCCCCCAGTCAGAGCCGTCAGAGGCAAGGGCCGAGGCAGAGGACGAGCATGCGGTGCAACCCGAGCACCGGCGAGAGAAGAGGCAGAGGATCCCCCAGCAGCCACAGTTGGAGGGGCACAAGAAGTCCCTAATATTACTCCAGCCCTCCCAGAGACATTGGCTCAGTTTTTGAGTGCCTTCAGTACTCTGTCTCAGGCGGGACTACTACCAATAGCTCAAGCTACATCCCAGGTCGGGGGAGGGACACAGACTCTCGCAGCCGTACTCTTGAGCAGAGGGTCCATATTGGGCAGGTTCTAGAGTATATACCTATTCCCCCAGCAACTCCAGCTCAGCATGAGGCTTGGGTAGCTATACCTGAGGCAGAGCAGCTCCGACTTTAGAGGTACAAGAAGTACCACCCACCTGAGTTCATCGGATTAGCTTCAGATGACGCTCTGGGTTTTCTTGAGGAGAGTCATCGCATTCTCTGCACTATGGGTATCATGGAGATGAGTGGGGTTTCTTTCACTGCCTTCCAACTAAGGGTAGCTGAGTAGTCCGGACGAGGCAGACTCACTTACTTGGGCTCAGTTCTCCGAGATGTTTTTACTTGAGTTGGTCCCTCAGAGCCCCAGGGATGCTTGACGTGCGGAGTTTGAGCAGCTACGCCAGGGTTCCATGACTGTGTCAGAGTATGCAGTCCGTTACAACGAATTGGCTCGTCATGCACCAGCTTTGGTTATCACTGTCAGAGAGAGGGTTCGACGCTTTATTGAGAGACTCCACCCTAGCATTCGAACTAGCATGGCCAGAGATCTTGAGACAGATATCACTTACTAGCAGGCCGTTATATTACCCGGAGGATTAAGAGTATGTTAGCCCGGGACATGGAGGAGAGAGAGGCCAAGAGGTCTCAAGAGACTAGTCATTTTTCGGGAGTTCGTGCACCAGTTGTACGCTATGGTAGGGGTTTTGTGAGTCGCCCCATTCATTCAGCCCTTCCAGCAGCCAGTGGTATTCCAGCTCCTCCTAGATCTTAGGAGCCTTATTATGCACCACTAGTATCTCATGTGCCTCCTGCTCGAGGTGCTATCACTGGCCAGTCCAACATGCCAGTTCAGAGTCAGCAGCAGCCACCACGTCCTCAGAGGGGTTGTTTTGAATTTGGTGACCCTCGTCATGTGATCAGAGATTTCCCCAGAGCTAGGTGGGGTGCACCACCTCAGACTTGTCAGGTTCCACGTCTTCCACCGAGTCCTCCAGTTATTCTCCCAGCCCCAGCTGCTACCTCACCTTCTCAAACAGCTCGAGGTGGAGGTCGGGGAGGTCGAGGTCTCCCTAGAGGGGGAGGCCAGGAAAAATATTATGCTCTTCCAGCCCGCTCAGAGACCGTTGCTTCAGATAGGTCACAACAGGTATTGTCTCTGTTTGTCATAAGGATGCCTCTGTGTTATTTGATCCAGGTTCTGCGTACTCATATGTATTTTCTTACTTTGCTTCACATTTGGGGATATCTCGGGATTCTTTGAGATCCCCCGTATATGTTTCTACTCCTGTGGGAGATTCTCTTGTTGTGGACCGCGTATATCGATCGTGCTTGATTGTTATTAGTCATTTTGAGACCAGGGTTGACTTACTATTACTCAGCATGATAGATTTTGATGTTATTTTGGGTATGGGCTAGCCGTCTCCCTACTATGCTATTCTTGATTGTGACACCAAGACCGTGACGTTGGCTATGCCAGGATTATCGAGGTTAGAGTGGAGAGTTTCCTTAGAGTATACTCCCTGCCGAGTCATTTCTTTTCTTAAGGCTCAGCGGATGGTTGGAAAGGGGTGTGATGTGTATTTGGCTTATGTGAGAGATGTTAGTGTTGAGACCCCTATAGTTCAGTCAGTTCCAGTTGTCAGGGACTATCCTGATGTATTTCCAGCTGATCTTCCGGGTATACCGCCCGATAGAGACATTGATTTCGGCATTGACTTGTTGCCGGGCACTCAGCCCATTTCGATTCCTCCCTATCGCATGGCTCCTCCTGAGTTGAAGGATTTGAAGGAGCAGTTGCAGGAGTTGCTTGATAAGGGATTCATCAGGCCCAGTGTATCACCTTGGGGTGCTCTGATGTTATTTGTGTAGACAAAGGATGGCTCGATCCGTATGTGTATTGACTACCCGCAGCTGAATAAGGTGACAGTGAAGAACATGTACCCATTGCCTCGCATTGATGATCTGTTTGACCAGTTACAAGGTGCTAGGGTGTTCTCCAAGATTGATCTACATTTGGGTTATCATTAGTTGAAGATTCGGGAGTCAGATATCCCGAAGACTGCTTCAGTACCAGATATGGCCACTATGAGTTCCTTGTTATGTCATTTGGGCTGACCAATGCCCCAACATCTTTCATGCACCTGATGCACAACGTATTTCGGCCTTATCTTTATACTTTTGTCACCATGTTCATTGATGACATTCTGGTATATTCTCGGTCCTAGGAGGATCATGACCGGCACTTGAGAACCGTTCTTCAGACTTTGAGAGAGAAGAAGTTGTATGCCAAATTTTCTAAGTGTGAATTTTGTCTTGATTCTGTGGAATTCCTAGGTCATGTGGTATCTTTGGATGGGATCAAGGTAGACCCGAAGAAGGTAGAGTGGTGTAGAGTTGGCCTAGACCGTCTTCAGCTACTGAGATCCGCAGTTTCCTCGGTTTGGCTGGGTATTATCGCCATTTTGTGGAGGGATTTCATCCATTTCAGCGCCCATGACCAGACTGACCCAGAAAGGTGCACCTTTTATATGGACTGCGGAGTGTGAGGAGAGCTTTCAGAAGCTTAGGACAACCTTGACTACATCTCCAGTGTTTGTAATATCCACAGGTTCAGGGTCCTATACAGTCTATTGTGATGCTTCGAGGATTGGTCTGGGAACGGTGTTGATGCAGGATGGTAGGGTCATTGCCTACGTGTCCAGGCAGTTGAAGGTGCATGAGAAAAACTACCTTGTTCATGATCTCAAGTTGGCAGCGATTGTTCACGCCCTGAAGATATGGCGTCATTATTTATATGGTGTTTCCTGTGAGATATTCACGGATCACCAGAGTTTGCATCACATATTCAGGCAGAAGGATCTCAATTTGCGCCAGCATAGGTGGTTGGAGTTGCTAAAGGACTATGACATCACTATACTATACCATCTGGGAAAGGCCAATGTGGTGGCCGACGCCTTGAGTCGCCGGGCGGAGAGTTTGGGGAAGCCTATAACCTTAGATGTTCAGTCCTTAGCCAGTCAGTTCGTGAGATTGAATCTTTCTGAGCCTTGACGGGTGTTAGCTTGTGTGGTTGCTCGGTCTTCTCTTTATGATCGCATCAGAGAGCGCCAATATAATAATCCCCATCTTCTGGTTCTTCAGGACAGAGTCCGGTGAGGTGATGCCAGGGACGTGACCATAGGTGATGATGGCGTGATGAGGATGCAGGGTCGTATCTGTGTACCAAATGTGGATGGGCATCGGGATTTGATTCTTGAGGAGGCCCATAGTTCGCAGTACTCCATCCATCCGGGTACCGCGAAGATGTATCCGAATCTAAGACATCACTATTAGGGGTGAAGGATGAAGAAGGATATAGTTGAGTTTGTAGCCAAATGTCTCAATTGTCAGCAAGTCAAATGTGAGCATTAGAGACCGGGAGGGTTACTTCAGCAGATTGAGCTTCCAGAGTGGAAGTGGGAGCGGATCACCATGGACTTTGTGGTAGCATGATGCTATTTGGGTGATTGTGGATCGGCTGACCAAATCATCCCATTTCATTCCAGTGCTGACTATATATTCATCTGAGAGGTTGGCTAAGATTTATATCAGAGAGATTGTTCGCCTCCACGATATCCCAGTATCTATCATTTTAGACAGAGGTACACAGTTCATTTCACGGTTTTGGAGAGCCGTTCAGCAGGAGTTAGGCACCAGTGTAGAGTTGAGTATAACTTTTCACCCTCAGACGGACGGGCAGTCCAAGCGCACGATTTAGATTCTCGAGGATATGCTCCATGCCTGCGTGATCGATTTTGGAGGGTCATGGGATCGATACTTGCCTCTTGCAGAGTTTGCTTATAATAACAACTACCAGTCCAACATTCAGATGGCGCCATATGAGGCTTTGTATGGTAGGCGGTGCAGGTCTCCAGTGGGATGGTTTGAGCCGGGTGAGGCCTGATTGTTGGTTACATACTTGGTTCAGGATGCCCTGGACAAGGTGAAGGTGATTCAGGAGAGACTTCGCACAGCTCAGTCCGGGTAGAAGAGTTATGCGGACGGAAGGTTCGTGACTTGGCATTTATGGCTGGTGATCGAATTTTTCTTCGGGTATCGCCTATGAAGGACATCATGAGATTCGGGAAGAAGGTTAAGCTGAGTCCGAGGTTCAATGGATCTTTTGAGGTTTTACAACGGGTTGAGGAGGTTGCTTATGAGTTGGCTTTGCCTCCCAACCTAGCAGGAGTTAATCCGGGTATTCCACGTTTCCAAGCTCCGACTCATGTTTTGGATTTCATCTCAGTCTAGTTGGATAAGGATCTATCATATGTTGAGGAGCCTGTAGCTATATTGGACAGACAGGTCAGAAGGCTCAGGTAGAAGAATATTGCCTCAGTCAAGGTTCAGTGGAGGGGTCATCCGGTCGATGAGGCGACTTGGGAGACTGAGCAGGATATGCGGAGTCAATACCCTCATCTTTTCACAGCTTCAGGTATGTCTCTATACTCGTTCGAGGACAAACGATTTTCTTAAGAGGGGGAGAATGTAATGACCCGGTCGATCGTTTTGAGAGTTAGCTCCCCGATCCCCTAATAACTTCTTCTCCCATGTCTATTTATGTTGTTGAAACTTGTCAGAGTATTGAGTGGTAAAATCCGGAGTGATTTTGGACACATAGTCCTTAAATATGGATTTTAGCCTTTGAAATCAGGCCGTAGCTAGAGCTGTGTGAAGAAGGATCCATAATGGAATTTCATCGACTCCGTTAGCTTCGTTGGATGATTCTGGGGCTAGGAGCGTGTTCAGAATGTGTTTTCGAGGTCGGTTGAAGATTTAGGCTTGAATTGGCAAAAGTTAGAATTTCGGCGATTTCGGCCGATAGGTGAAATTTTGATATCGGACTCGGAATGGAATTCCAAAAAAGACAGCAGGTCCGTAATTTTATATATGACCTGTGTGCAAAATTTGAGGTCATTCGGATGAGTTTAGACGTGTTTCGGCATCGAATGTGAATTGTAGAAATTTCATAAGTTCTTAGGCTTGAATCTATGAATATTTGATGATTTTGATGTTATTAGATGTGTTTTTAAGGCTCGAACAAGTTTGAATGAGGTATTAGGGTTGGTTGGTAATTTTGGTTGAGGTCCTGGGGGACTCGGGTGTGTATCGGGTGCCCAAGCGGGCATTTTTGGCCTAATAGCCTTAGCAGATTTTTCTGGTTTTTCTACAGCAGTTCTTTATTCTCTGCGATCGCAGGAGTACATCTGCGATCGCATAAGGTAAGTATGGGAAGTCTGCGATTTTTTCTTCGCGATCTCGCAAGGACAATCGCGATTGCAGAGCGAGGGAACCTTGGTCTTCGCAATCGCACATCACGGATCGCGATCACATAGGAGTTTCTAGATCTGAGGAAGGGTCAGTGTTTGTTCTACGCGGTCGCGTGGCCCCTTACGCGATCACGTAGCTGTGAGGGGAGAAGGTCCGCGATCGCAGACCTATAATTGCGAATGCGATGAAGGGATTTTAGGCACGTGGTGGAATACTCTCCGCGATTGCGACTCATTGTACGCGCGATCGCATAGAAGAAATACCTGGGCAGTCTTTTAAGGACCCAAATCCGAGGGTTTATGTTATTTTCACCATTTTTGAATTTGTGAGCTCGGGAGAGGCGATTCTTGGAGACTTTGCACCTAGGTAACTTGGGTAAGCGATTTCTATCCATTATATATCAATTTCCATGATTCCAATCTTAAATCCAACCTTTAGTTTCGAAAATTTTGGGTAGAAAATGGGATGAACTTCATTGACCGAATTATTGAGTTTTGATTGAGTGTTTGACCTCCGATTTGAGAGATTCTTATATGGTTAGACTCGTGAGTGAATGATTGTCCGGAAAATATGATGTTTACCCGATTCCGAGACGTGGACCGGGGGGACTTTTAGGGCGAATTTCCTAATTTTGCGTATTAGCTTTGCACTTATTAGTTATTTTGTTTCCTTGAAATGATATTTACACTATGCAATCGAATTGACTAGATTTGGGCGACTCGAAGTTGGATACGCGTGGCAAGAGCGTGTTATTGAGTTGATTAGCGCAGTCAAGGTAAGTGGCTTGCTTAACTCTGTGTTGGGGACTTCCCCTTAGGCATTTTCATACTGATTTTATTACGTGGATGCCGTGTACGTGAGGTGACGAGTGCGTACACGGGTCATTGTTGCTAAAATTCCACTTTTCATTCCATGGAATCACTCATTTTCAATCTTATATTACTGTTTCCTATCTTAACTGAGTAGTTAGCTTAAGAATAAGCATGCCTACCTGTCCTTATTTGATTTCCTCTTATTTGCTACAAGTCGCACCATGCTTAGGTAGTTCTACTTTATTCTTGCCCGTTGTTTTCCTGAACTTTTTAATTAAGCCGAATCCGACATACTTCTGCATTATATATTAAAATTGGGACTAGGGAATGAGATCCGGGAGTTTTCCCCCTGTAATGCATTGCATATTTAAATGGGGACTACGGACTGAGATCCGGGAGCTTTCCCCCGGTACTGCATTGCATATTTAAATTGGGACTACGTACCGAGATCCGGGAGCTTTCCCCCTGTACTGCATAGCATATTTAAATTGGGACTACTGACTGAGATCCGAGAGCTTTCCCCTTGTACTGCGTTGCATATTACTGTTGAGATATATGATGTGCTGAGCCGAGGGCTCTCTTTCTGTTATTAATTCTTCTAGTTTCCATTAATCATGTTTATCATTGCTTATCTATATTTCACTATTTAAATTTGTAACTAACTTGTTTTAAAACTCAGTAGAGCCTCAACCTGACCTCGTCACTACTTGACTAAGGTTAGGCTTGGAACTTACGGAGTACCAAATGTGGAGTACTCATGCCCTTTCCTGCACTTGTTTTTCCCATGTGCAGATTCAGGTACCAGCACACATCACTGTGGCTAGGAGTACCCTAGTAGCTGTTCAGGAGACCGCGATGTAATTCTGCCGCGTCCGCAGAATCTTATGAATCCCCTTCCTACTCTAGTACAGATAGGAGATATATATAGATGCATTTTCCTTATTCCTTTGTATAGAGCTACAGTAGTTCCGAGTTTATGACTTTGTGACTTTTCGGGTTTTGGGAAAGTAAAAGCTGTAAATGTCGAGCGGCTAAATTTTATAGTATTGCTTCTTCTTTACTGTTTCTATTATTGTTTTGTCTTATTTTATGTAAATTTTAGGTTTACCTAGTCGTAGAGACTAGGTGCTGTCACGAGACCGTTCGGAGGGTAATTTGGGTCATGACAAATGTGTACGCAGCCTTACCCCTACCCTATAAAGGCAGAGAGACTATTTCCGATAAACCCTCAGCTTAAGGAACATAAGTTGTCATGAATACCATAGATTAAAATGTAATATAAAGATAATCATTTCTATTAATTAGTTTCTTTTATGTCCTCAGCAGTGAACAAGGCAAAATCGGTGCCAAGTTTACAAAAGAAAGCGACTATAACTGTTATTGTACAACATTATTAGTACATCAAGAAGCAAAATAGGAGAAAAAGAACAGTCCGAAGCTAGAAGACTCTCTATAAATGGTTGATATCTAGTATCAAAACTCCTAGAATTGCTACCTATAGTCATTAATTTTTATACCCAAATGGAATTAGCCCTAATGAGCAATTGTTTCAGCTTGCTTCTCACATTAAGGCTCATGATCTCACCAGAACCACCAACAAACTCATTCCCCATAACTACTTCTGGAACACTTGGCTGACATCCTAGTGTGATTAGTGCCTTCTCCATTTGCTTCCCATTTGGATGTCTATCAAACTCGTAAACTATAGGGTTTGCTCCAAAACTACGAATTAGGGTTTCGATGCTATGAGAAATGCAACCACTACTCTTGCTGAAAATCACTACTGGACTTGTTGCTCCCAACATCATCACCATATAAATATTGTTTGTATGTTTAATAAATAATGTGATTATTGGCAAAATGCCATGATTTTATATAGCTTTTGGGGAAGAGGAAGTTAAATAAGTTGTGAAGGCTACAAGAAATATTGAAGATTTGTGAAGTGAATTTCAGGCTTGACTTGTTGTGGAAACGTGAACCTTACATGAAGCTATATATAGAGGAATTAGCAGTGCTATTTTAGTTTTTTCTTTTTTTTTTTAAAAAGGGGTGAAATTTTCTAGAGGAATTACAAGTTGGTGAATATGTTTAGATTTTTCTTGATCACTTGTATGATAAGGGAATGTAAGCCTTATCTACCTGGAGTCTAAAGTAGCATAACATACTCAAGCAGAATATGAAAAGAATATAATCATATGACTTTGAAATATTCGCAGAACATATGGCACTAGCTAAAGTCCTCTTTGATTGTCACTCGATTTTAGTCTTTTTCCCGTTTCTTTCATAGTTATTTTTGTTAGGACCAAAAAAATCAGGTATTATGTGGAAACTAGTAAAGCAACATCTGGACGACAAAAAATCTAACAACAAAAGAGAATATACCAAAAGAAACACAAACATTTAACATTCGGTCAATTGACCTACGTCCACATATAGTGACGAGAAATCCAATATATAAAAGAGAGTGTTGATACCTAATTTTCCTTCATGTTTTTCAAATATAAACATATACTTACAAAATAGTGCATATGCACCATCATTTGACTTACAAGCATAAACAAGCATTTTTGATAATTTTCTATAATTTTTTGAAGGCTTTAAATCAATTTATTTCTGTATTTTTATTTTATAAATACTCATACATTACCTTACACATTATTTTTATGATGATTTTATCATCTAAACTCATCATTTACACTCATATTAGGTTTTAATGTTTTAGTACATTTGTTATAATTACATTTGCATTTTAAAGGCTAAAATTGCACATTTTGCAATAATAACCTATATGTACTTATAATTACTTTATTTATGCAAAAATAACCTTTTTATACTTTTATAATGTTAAATGATTATTTTTATTTATTTTTATGCACAAATGATATTTTTATTATTTATTTATTATTTTTTACAAATTATTTATTGGTTAAATTTGGGTATTTAAAATTTGGTTCCATTTGTTAATTAAATTCGGACCTAAAACTATCCAAACCAGCCCAAGCCCAATACTCCTAACCCATTTACCCTTACCCATTCATTAAAATCCAACTCATTCCGCCTTAATCCCAACGGCTCATAAATAACAAACCCTCTTTTCTTATATCCCCCTCCTCTCTACCCTAGTCTTCATTTCCCAAATCCGCTGCCCTTATTTCCCCTCCACTGATGAACCCTAATTCCGCCGCCTCACCCAAATCCCCCAAAACCCCATTCCTAATGGGATTCTTTCCCTATTCCCTTACCATATCAGTGTTTTTCCCTTATTTGGTGATGTATTATGGAATAACTTAGGTACTTGCCTAAACATGGCAAGTACCCCGCTTTGATTCTATCCAAATCTATGTTTGTCTCTTGAATCTGGACAACCTCTAGTCCAAACATGTTATTTTGTAGCAATTCTCTCATATCTCCCTTGATTCGCACTAAACCCTTAAGGTTAGGGTTCCCGATTTTTCTTTGGTTCGAACCTAAACTGGTTCAAACTCTAATTTTTAGCATCTTTCCTTCAATATTCACTCTATTGTTTGTGAATCTGTTTATTTTTGTCGATTCCCCTCACTTACCTACTTTAGGGTTTCAGACCCTTTTTACTTGAACCAAATCTGGTTCGATTCAGTATTCCTTTTTATAATAATCTCTTGTCTGCCTTATGTGATTCTTTACCTTATTTCCTACTGATTTTGTGTATTTTTCTCCGAAAATTTAGGGTTCTACCTTACTGATTTAAGCACTGACTTCAGTAATTAAGTGAGCAATTCTTTTAAGGCTAAGAGGATTATTCGAACCCCTCCCCACTCCCTTTTGAAATAAAATTTAGATCTCAAATTTTTCACTCCTATTCTCTCTAGCAACATTATTCTGTGCTTTTGATTCCTGGCTGACTGGAAGTCAAGGCCAGAAATCCTCAACTGTTTTGCTTCTGTTGGTGACAATTGCTACATTGTTGAATTCCTTCTTTCCTGTTTCATCTTAACTGGTGAGTTTATTGAAGCCTTTGCTATTCCATTATGATTACTTGTTTAATGTGTTACTGTTATTAAACCATGTTACCCTAAATGATATTACTTATAGTTAAGACATGTTGAACTTAGTATGAATCGATTAATGAAATCTTCCTAACTCTGTGTAATTTAGGACTATCTTTTAGCATTAAACAGGCTTTCATACCTCTTCCTCATGACTGGTTAATTATGTGTGCCTTAACAGATTCACCAGTTTGTTTGTTGAACATGTTACCAAGTAACATGTTTGGTTCTGTGTTCACTATGCTATAACACCTCTATTAAATTGTCATAATCAATTCCTAAACTACTTCTAATCAATGAGCTTTATTTCTGTGACTTAATTTGATCTGAAACCTTTGTGATCTCTGTGAACATGTTTGTGAATTGGCTTTATTAGCTTGTAACTTTGTTAACTACTAAAACTGGATTAAGTCTACCTGAGTTTAAATCTGTTGCTATTTGTTTGTGTTCCATGTGTGATTCTGTAATCCCCTTCTACTCTCCTGAATCCTCACTCTTTGTTGGCCGAAAGCCAAAGTAATTTAGGTTCTGTCCCCTGGCCTTTCTAGTGTCAGCACTGCGCAGGGTTCATATGAGACCCTCGTGAACTCTGACACACTAGGATTTGGTCCCTAGTCTTCTTTGAACTGTTCTGATCATTCTTCTCTAGTGTGAGCACTGCCCCGCGTTCTTGAAGCCCTTGGGAAATCTGACACGCTAGAGATTTGGGCTGTGTATGCTTATCCTTGAGATATGGGTGAATAATTCACTGCTGATTATTGTATCTATGAACATGGGCTTTTGGAGCTACTATGAGGTGAAGGCCTGGCCTATCCAGGTGCATTTTGGCCTGCTGCTGGCTTCCTATAGTTTATATACTTTGTAATTCATTCACTAAAGTTTGGTCTGTAAAATTGAGAAATGGGTATATTTTAACATTTGCATGAAATGGGTAGAAATCCTGCCTATAGGTGTTTACTTAACACAAATACTTCTTCTATTGTGTGTTAGATAACCTGCCTATAGGTGTTTACTTTGCTCGAATATGTTCTGTTACTGTGTGTGGTAGATAACCTGTCTATAGATGTTTAATCCGTCTAGCTTATTCTGCCTTTACACATTAGATACCATGCCTATCGGAAGTAAAGTAACCAAACTTCGACTTGCATTGCAGCATATTAATCAGGCATCATGATCATAGGGTCATTTATGTTCTATAAATCTGCATTTTTCAAAAATCATGCCTATAGGGTTAATTGATTGATATGCTATTGTCATAGTTGCCCATTTAGTATACATGCCTATAGGAACTAAAACCCGTTTTAATCATCCAGGGTAGGAATCATGTCTATATGGTAATCACCGTCTGCATTAAGAACTAAAATCAGGCTTTAGAACAATGTCTCGTTGAACACCATTAGAAAGCATGCCTATAGGAACAACTGAGTAATTCTGAATATCTCTCGTTGTTTATCACTACCAAACACTGAGTAAATCACCTAGATAGCATGTCTATAGGTTTTAAACTCTTATGCTTATAATCAGTAGGCAACTGTGTAGTCACTTAGAAATTACTTTTCATAAATGCTCGCATGATTAAAATCCAGAATCACATGGAAATCATGTCTATAGGGCCTAACTACTTTAATTGTTGAAACTGTTAAAAGGGTCTAATTTGTTTGCGTGCATTTGCTGCCTAAGTGTTGAGGTTAACCTGAGCCATTATTGGCTTTTACATGAATGTCCAATTTTTTTTTTATATGTCGCCTAGTTTTATCATTTTGAGCAACTTAAGTTAAGTCTAGAACCATCCCAAAATAGAGGCCCAAACGCCTCCTGGGCCATATGCAAGGGATGGGTAGTGCACGCATAGGATACAATTTAGAATTGATTAGAGCGCTTTAGGTAATAACTTAAAGATAGTAATCGGGTAGCAGGAGATGATAGTCTGTGCCCGCTGAATAATATGAGTAACACCCACGTCTTGG
>ML425446.1:65273-86050 GCA_005239525.1 Nicotiana knightiana
GGGGGGGGGGGGGGGTTACGAAGTATTATTTATGTTGCACGGGGTGATCCTTAAGGATAAAAAACTTAGGACCCCCCATTCCTATTAAAATAATTCTCTCTCTTCTCTATTAGACTGATTCACATGATTTGAGTTTGTCCGAGACCCACCGTCGTGGACCTCGAGGAGTGCCTAACACCTTCTCTTTGGTGACGCAAACTTGTAAATTCGAGTCATTTGCAATAGGTGCCCTAACGCACCTTAATCAGTTAGGTGGCGACTCTATTTTAATAACAATTCCTCCCTTTTTTTTAAGAGTTATCAGTGTCAAAACCCGATTTCGCGAGAAAAAAGGGGCATGACAGAGAGTATAAAATATCGACAGAACAACCTCACGAAGAGGCAAAAACAAGTGACACACTAATACTTATCTCATAAAATTCTCCCCTTAAACATGACTATGAAACCCCATATGGCTATATTGTATATGTTGCGGAATGAGAATGATATATTCTTGTCACGACCTGAATTTCCCACCGTCTGGACCGTGATGGCGCCTAACATTGAACCCGCTAGGCAAGCCAACGTTACTGATTAATTACCTTATTCCTTCACCTCTACCAGTTTACCAGACTTTATAATTAAATCACGGAATTTAGAATATACGTTAATAACATGATTCATCAGTTTGATATAATACAAATACGAAATCTAGAACCAAAGTAGTCCCAGAATAGGTGTCACAATCTCACGGACTGTCTATGCATACTAAAAATAGAAGTCTGAACAAAATACAAATACACATCTGTCTCAGAAGTAAGTAAGAACAGAATATAAATGAAATAGGAGGGGACGCCAAGGCATGCAGACGTCTCCAGAAATACCACAGAATCTCCGTTGGACTAAAGGCAGCAACCCTGATCTAAGGTCCGAAGAGTGCAGTACCAGGATCTACACAAAAGTACAGAGTGTAGCATCAGTACAACCGACCACATGTAGTGAGTAAGTGCCAACCCTAACCTCGGAGAAGTAGTGACGAGGCTAGGACACGACAACCAAAATCAACCTGTGCAATTTAATAGTATACTGAGAAAATAATACAACGAGGAATAAGCAGCTAAGCATAAAGGAAAGGGGAACATGCTGAGGGGAGAAAATATCAAATAATGGAAATAACGAGATAAGGCACAAATTAGATATCTATTTAAGCAACAGAAATAGTAATACAAAACAAGGGCACGACATCACCCTTCGTGCTTTTACCTCACATAATCATGGCACGACATTATCCTTAGTGCATTATCACTCATATCATGGAACGACATCTCCCTTCGTGCCTTTACAATCACAATATCGGCACGGCATCACCCTTCGTGCACTAACATTCACTTACAATCACAGCATCACCCTTCGTGCTTTCTCACTCTTCCTCACCCAAACACATCAAATGACATCAATCCAACAAGGAAATTAATAGACTAAACAAAATTAAAACAAGAAGCCAACAGTGGAATCAATACCATCCCGGCAAGGGAAAAACAGTTATAGCCAATCTCACTTAGTGCATAACTTCACATAAACATATTCAACTGAAACCAATGCTCAACACAGTTCAATAACAAGCAATTTCCACCAACATGGATAGCTATAAAGTGAAACTCAAGTATTACTTAACGAAAAACCACATAAATCACAATATTCGACTCACGGGCATACTTGGCACCAATGTATAGGTACTCGTCACCTCACAAATACGTTGAACATGACAGTTACACATAGCAAATAGGACACAACACCTATTCCCTCAAGCTAAGGTTAAGCCAAACACTTACCTCGAATCCCACGACCAACTCAAGCCTCAATTACTGATTTCCCCTTAGAATTCGCCTCCAATTCAATTGTATCTAGACTAATTAGCTTAATTAATATCAATAAATGCTAAATAATTCAACCCTAATGCTTAATTATGAATTTTCTATCATTCTTCCTAAAAAGTCAAAAATCGACCCCGGGCCCGCTTGGTCAAAACTCGAGTTTTGGACCAAAACCCGATCACCCATTCATTCATGAGCCTGAATATGTAATTAGCTTCGAAATCCGACCTTAAAACAATGTCTAAATTCCAATTATTCAAAAAGCCCTAACTCTACCCAAATCCCCAATTTTCTACCCTTAAAACCCTAGGATTCTTGATGATAATTGATGAAAACCATTAGGAAGTTGAAGGAAATTAGTTAGTGGACACTTACCTATGACTTGGGAAGAAAATCTCTTAAGAAAATTGCCCCTGGTCTTCTATGTTTGTGAAGAAGTGAAAATGAAATCAGATGAAGCTCTAACTTAAACACATTGCCCGACCCCCGCACCTACGGTGCTTGGGATACACCTGTGCTTACGCAGGTGCAGAAATATGGTGGCACTTGCGGAAATGGGCAAGGCCACTGAGGTCTGCACCTGCGGAGGTGTATCCACTTCTGCGAAATTTTTGTGGTACCTGCGGAAAGGGGGCTGGCTGGGCTGGACCGCACCTGCGGCTGAAGGTCCGCACCTGTGGTCTCGCACCTACGGCCTTAGGCTCGTAGGTGCAGGCACACCAGAACTGGTGCACCAACAGTGATTTTCCAATTCTAAACACCCCGAAACCTATCTGAAACTCACCGGAGCCCTCGGGCCTCCAAACCAAACATGTACACAACCTTAAAAACATCCTACGGATTTATTCGTGCGATCAAATCACCTAAATAACATCTTAAACAACGAACTTAGCATAGAAATTAAAGAAAAATCTCAAACTTTCAAAGTTTCAAATTTCACAACTACGGGTCCGAATCACGTCAAATGACCTTCGTTTCTTACCAAATTTTACATGCACCACTCAAATACTATATTAAACATGTACCGGGCTCCGGAACCAAAATACGGGCCCAATACCATTAATTTCAAACATGATCAAATTTCCAAAGACTGTTATAATTTGAGTAATACAATTTCTTTCAAAAATTCATTTCTCGGGCTTGGGATCTCGGAATTCAATTCTGGGCACATGCCCAAGTCCCATATTTTCCTACGGACTCACTGGGACCCTCGAATCACGGGTCCGGGTCTATTTATCCAAAATATTGACCGAAGTCAACTTAAATTTAATATTAAAGGCAAAATTAGTTGTTTTCTCAGTTTTTCACATAAAAGCTTCCCGGATATACGCCCGGGCTGCGCACACAAAACGAGGTGAGATAAAAGGAGGTTTTCAAGACCTCGGAACATAGTTTTGACTTATAAAATGAGAGATGACTTTTTGGGTCATCACATTCTCCATCTCTTAAGCAATCGTTCGTCCTCGAACGGACATAGAAAAGTACCTGAATTGGGGAAAAGATGGGATATCGACTCCGCATATCGGACTCGGACTCGGACTCCCAGGTAGCTGCCTCGGCAGGCTAACCTCTCCACTGATCACGAACCGAAGGATAACTCTTCGATCTCAATTGACGAACATGCCGGTCTAATATGGCTACCGACTCTTCCTCATAGGTCAAATCCTTGTCCAACTGGACACTGCTGAAGTCTAACACATGGGCTGGACCGCCGTGATACTTCCGAAGCATAGACACATGAAACACTGGATGCGCAACTGATAAATTCGGTGGCAACGAAAGTCTATAAGCCGCCTCTCCCACTCTATCAAGAATCTCAAACGGACCAATGAACCTAGGGCTTAGCTTGCCATTGTTCCCAAACCTCATCACGCTCTTCATGGGCGACACCCGAAGCAACACCCGCTCTCCTACCACGAATGGTAGATCACGAACTTGGCGATCGACATAACTCTTCTGCCTCGACTGAGCTGTACGAAGTCTATCCTGTATGATCTTAACCTTATCCAAGGCATCCTGCACTAAGTCTGTACCCAACAACCGAGCCTCTCCCGGCTTAAACCAGCCAACCGGTGACCGACACTGCCTACCATATAATGCCTCATAAGAAGCCATCTGAATGCTCGGCTGCTAGCTGTTGTTGTACGAAAACTCAGTTAATGGCAAGAACTGATCCCAAGAACCTCTAAAGTCAATGACATAGGCTCATAGCATATCCTCCAAAATCTGAATAGTACGCTTGGACTGTCCGTCCGTCTGAGGATGAAACGTTATGGTCAACTCAACCCTCGTGCCCAACTCACGCTGAACTGGTCTCCAAAAATGCGAGGTAAACTGCGTACCTCGGTCAGAAATGATAGACACGGGCACACCATGAAGACAAACAATCTCCCTAATGTAGATCTCTGCCAATCTCTCCGAAGAATATAAAACTGCTACAGGAATGAAGTGTGCTGACTTGGTCAACCTATCCACAATAACCCATACTGCATCGAACTTCCTCTGAGTCTGTGGGAGTCCGAAAACGAACTCCATGGTGATACGCCTCCACTTCCACTCAGGAATATCAATATGCTGAAGTAATCCACCAGGCCTCTGATGCTCTTACTTAACCTGCTGACAACTCAAACACCGAGCTACATATGCCACAATATCCTTCTTCATCCTCCTTTACCAATAATGGTGCCGCAAATCCTGATACATCTTTGGGGTGGCCGAATGAATTGAGTACATGGGCCTCGTCTAAAATCAACTCACGAAGTCCATCCAAATTGGGCACAGAAATACAACCCTGCATCCGTAAAACTCCATCATCACCAACAGTAACCTGCTTGGCACCACCGTGCCGCACCGTGTCCCTAAGGACACACAAATGAGGATCATCATACTGCCAATCTTGAATACGGTCAAATAATGAAGAACGAGAAACTGTATAAGCTAGAACACGACCGGGCTCAGAAACATCCAATCTCATGAACTGATTGGCTAAATCCTGAACATCCAAAGCAAGCGGGGTCTCCCCTACTGGAATATATGGAAGACTACCCATACTGGCTGACTTCCTACTCAAAGCATCGTCCACCACATTGTCCTTCCACGGATGATATAAGATGGTGATTTCATAGTCTTTCAATAGCTCCAACCATCTCCTCTGCCTCAGGTTTAGCTCCTTCTGCTTGAACAAATATTGTAAGCTCTTGTGATCCGTGAACACCTCACATGACATGCCATATAGATAATGCCTCCAAATCTTCAGCGCGTGAACAATGGCTGCTAGCTCCAAATCATGAACTGAATAATTCTTCTCGTGGATCTTCAACTGACGTGAAGCATATGTAATAACCTTGCCATCTTGCATCAACATTGCACCAAGTCCAACCCGAGATACATCACAATACATAGTATATGGCCCTGAACCTGTGGGCAAAACCAACAACGGCGCCGTAGTCAAAGCTGTCTTGAGCTTCTAGAAACTCGCCTCACACTCCTCTGACCACCTGAACTAGGCATACTTCTGAGTCAACCTGGTCATCGGGGCTGCAATAGATGAAAACCTCTCCATGAACTGACGGTAATAGCCCGCCAAACATAAGAAACTCCGGATCTCTGTGGCTGATGTGGGTCTAGGCTAATCCTTGACCACTAAAATCTTCTTGGGATCCACCCGAATACCCTCTACTGATACAACATGACCCAGAAATGCAACTGAACTCAACCAAACTCACATTTCAAAAACTTGGCATATAATAGACTGTCCTTCAGAGTATGGAGAATGACTCGAAGGTACTGCTCATGCTCCTCCCGGCTGCGGGAATAAATAAGAATGTCATCAATGAAGACAATCACGAAGGAATCTAAATAAGGCCTGAACACTCGGTTCATCAAGTCCATAAAAGCAGCTAGGGCATTTGTCAACCCGGATAACATCACTAAGAACTCATAATGCCCGTACCGAGTGCGAAAGGCTGTCTTAGGGACATTGGATGCTCTAATCCTCAACTGGTGGTAGCCAGATCTCAAATCAATCTTCGAAAATACCTTGGCACCCTGAAGCTGATCAAACAAATCATCAATTCTCGGCAATGGATACTTTTTCTTGATGGTAACCTTGTTCAATTGCTGATAATCTATGCACATCCTCATTGATCCGTCCTTCTTCTTAACAAACAATACCGGCGCACCCTAAGGCGAGACACTAGGACTAATAAAGCCTTTATAAATCAAGTCATACAACTGTTCTTTCAACTCCTTTAATTCTACCGGGGCCATATGATATGGCGGAATAAAAATGGCCTGGGTGCCAGGAGACAAATCAATGCAAAATTCAATATCCTTGTCGGGTGGCATTCCTGGCAGGTTTGCAGGGAACACCTCTGGAAACTCACAGACTATGGGCACAAACTCCATAGAAGGAACCTTGGCACTAGAATCACGAACATGAGCCAAATAGGCCAAACACTCCTTCTCAACCATGCGCCGAGCTGTCATATATGAGATAACCTGCTGGAAGAATTACCAGGAGTCCCTCTCCACTCCAGTCGAGACAACCCTGGCAATGCTAACGTCACGGTCTTGGCATGACAGTCCAGTATGCCATGATAAGGCGACATCCAATCCATCCCCAAAATAACATCAAAATCTACTATATCAAAAAGTAGAAGATCTACATTAGTCTCAAGACCACCAATAACCAATACACACGAATGGTAGATGCGATCTACCATAATAGAATCACCCACCGGTGCAGACACATATACAAGAGTACTAAGAGAATCACGGGGTATAACCAAATAAGGAGCAAAATAAGATTACACATAGGAAAATGTGGACCCCGGATCAAATAAAATCGAAGCATCCCTACTGCAAACTGAAACCATACCTATGATAACTGCATCAGAAGCCTCAGCCTCATGTCTAGCTAGAATAGCATAACATTGGGGTTGGGCCTCACCCATCTGAACTACGTCCCTGGGACGGCCTCCTGCTAGCTGACCTATACCCCTAGTAGCCTGGCCTCCACCTCTGACTGCCTGACCTCCACCTCTAACACCTCGACCCCCACCTCTAGCTGGCAGTGCGGGTGGTGGAGCACCTGGTGAGGGAACCATAGCACGAGAACCCTGGTGCTGAGAACTGCTCGAGGCTCGAGGGAAAAACTAGCAATGTGCCTCTGATCGCCAGAAGTATAACAAGCCCTCGGCTGCTGAGGCGACTGACCCTGAAACTGACCTTGATGACCTGAGTAACCACCCTGAAAACTCTGAAGCAGCGGTGCACTAATAGGAGTTGATGGTGCACTATAGGCAACTGCTTAGAATATTTCATATGGGAACCACGGCCACCTGGAGCACTGCGGGAAACCTGAACTGCTAAATGAAACGACCTAGGAGGATGGCCCCTACCAAAAGAATCCCTGCCTCCAGATGAGGCACCACCGAACCGCCAAAATGACGAGGACTTTTGTCACACCCCTGACCACCCCCTGCAATAGAACCATCTCAACTCGTCTGGCCACATTGGTCGCATCCTGTAACGAAATCTCACTCCCTGTCTCCTTGACCATCTACAATCTGATCGGCTGAGCTAGTCCCTCAATAAATCTCCTCACCCTCTCTTGCTCCATGGGAGGTATCGTAATAGCATGTCGGGCCAAGGTAACAAATCTAGTCTCGTACTGAGTGATGGTCATAGAGCCCTGCTGGAGACGCTCAAACTGCCTCCGAAGATCCTCTGTCTGTGTGATAGGAAGAAACTTCTCCAGAAATAGTTGAGTGAAATGGGCCCAAGTCAAGGCCGGTGATCCAATTGATCAGGCCAAACAATAATCTCTCCACCAAGTCTTGGCGGGACCTGACAGACGAAAGGTAGTAAAGTCGACCCCATTGGTCTCCACTATCCCCATGTTCCGTAGAACCTCATGGCGGCTATCCAAATAGTCATGGGGATCCTCCGAAGATGCACCGCTATAAGTAGTACTAAAAAGCTTGGTGAACCTGTCCAACCTCCACAAAGCATCAACATACATAACTTCCCCATCACCGTTCTGGGCCACAATACCCGGCTGAACTACCCCAGCTGGCTGAGCTAATGGAGTCTGAAACTGAGAAGCTAACTGCTCCAAAGTGCGAGTAGCGGGAGTCTGGGCTCCTCCCCCAGCCTGAGAGACGGCTGGTGCTGCAGGAAGCAAACCTGCCTGAGCGACACTCTCCTTTATACCCACTAGACTCACCAGAGCATCCTGGAGTACTGGGGTGGCAATGAACCCCTCGGGAATCTGATCTCGCCCAACCGGGACTGTCTGGGCAAGAACCTCATCAGAAAACTCTACCTAAGGCTCCGCCACTGGGGCTGCTGCTATAGGCTGAGCTCTGCCCCTGCCTCGGCTTCTAGCATGGCCTCGGCCTCGTCCCCAACCCCTCGTAGGAGCTGCAACTGGAGACTCGGGTTGCTGATCAGTGGATGAAGAAGCACGTGTTCTCGCCATCTACGAGAGAATAGAGCAGAAATTCAGTTAGTTTTGAGACATCAAATCGCACGATAGAGAAGAATGACGTGAAGTCATTCCTAAACTTTGTAGACTCTGGGAATAAGCACAGACATCTCTATACCGATCCCTCAGACTCTACTAAGCGTGTCCGTGAATTGTGAGAACTAAGTAACCTAGTGCTCTGATACCAACTTGTCACCAGCCGAATTTCCCACCGTCGAGATCGTGATGGCGCCTAACATTGAACCCGCTAGGCAAGCCAACGTTACTAATTAATTACCTTATTCCTTCACCTCTAACAGTTTACCAGACTTTATAATAAAATCATGGAATTTAGAATATACATTAATAACATGATTCATCGGTTTGATATAATACTAATATGAAATCCAAAATAAAAGTACTCCCAGAACAGGTGTCACAATCTCACAGATTGTCTATGAATACTACAAATAGAAGTCTGAACAAAATACAAATACACATATGTCTCAGAAGTAAGTAAGAACATAATAGAAATGAAATAGGAGGGGACGCCAAGGCCTACGGACGTCTGCATAACTAACTCGGAATCTCTGCTGGGCTGAAGGAAGCAACCCCGATCTAAGGTCCGAAGACTCCAGTATCGTGATCTGCACAAAAGTGCAGAGTGTAGCATCAGTACAACTGACCCCATGTACTGAGTAAGTGCTGATCCTAACCTCGGCGAAGTGGTGATGAGGCTAGGACACAAAAACCAAAATCAACCTGTGCAGTTTAATATTATACAGAGAAAATAATACAATGAGGAATAAGTAGCTCAGCATAAAGGAAAGGGGAACATGCTGAGGGGAGGAAATATCAAATAATGGAAATAACGAGATAAGACACAAATTAGATATCTATTTAAGCAACATAAATAGTAATACAAAACAAGTGCACGACATCACCCTTCGTGCTTTTACTCCCGTCCTCACCATCAGGATCAATATATTCAGCACGGCATCACCCTTCGTGCTTTTACCTTACATAATCATGGCACGGCATTATTTTTCGTGCATTATCATTCATATCATGGCATGGCATCACCCTTCGTGCTTTTACAATCACAATATCGGCACAATATCACCCTTCGTGCATTAACATTCACTCACAATCTCACACACAACATCACTTTTCTTGTTTTCTCACTCTTCCTCACCCAAACACATCAAATGACAACAATCCAACAAGGAAATTAACAGAGTAAACAAAATTAAAACAACAATGTCCCGGCAAGGGAGCTAACAGTGGAATCAATACCATCCCGGCAAGGGAAAAACAACTATAACCAATCTCACTTAGTGCATAACTTCACATTAACATCTTCAACTGAAACCAATACTAAACACATTTCAATATCAAGGAATTTCCACTAACATGGATAGCTATAAAGTGAAACTCAAGTATTACTTAACGAAAAACCACATAAATCATAATATTCGACTCACGGGCATACTTGACACCAACGTATAGGTACTCGTCACCTCACATATACGTTGAACATGATACTTACACATAGAAAATAAGACACAACACCTATTCCGTCAAGCTAAGATTAAGCCAAACACTTACCTCGAATTCCACGACCACCTCAAGCCTAAATTACCGGTTTCCCCTTAGAATTCGCCTCCAATTCAATTGTATCTAGACATAATTAGCTTAAATAATATCAATAAAAGCTAAATAATTCAACCCCAATGCTTAAGTACGAATTTTTTATCATTCTTCCTAAAAAGTTAAAAATCGACCCCGGGCCCGCTTGGTCAAAACTCGAGGTTCAGACAAAAATCCGATCACCCATTCACTCACGAGCCCGAATATGTAGTTAATTTTGAAATCCGACCTCAAAACGAGGTCTAAATTCTAACTATTCAAAAAGTCCTAACTTTACCAAAATCCCCAATATTCTACCCTTAAAACCCTAGGATTTTTGATGATAACTGATCAAAAATATTAGGAAGTTGAAGGAAATTAGTTAGTGGACACTTACCTATGATTTGGGAAGAAAATCTCGAGAAAATTGCACTTGGTCTTCTATTTTTGTGAAGAAGTGAAAATAAAATCGGATGAAGCTCTAACTTAAACACACTGCCCAACCCCCGCACTTGCGGTGCTTGGGTTGCACCTGCGCTTGCACAGGTGCGGAAATATGGTCGCACCTGCGGAAATGGGCAAGGCCACTAAGTGCCACACTTGTGGAGGTGTCTCCGCTTCTAAGGAATTTTTGAGAGGCTGGCTGGGCTGGACCGCACTTGCGGCTGAAGGTCCGCACCTGCGGCCCTAGGCTCGCAGGTGCAGGCACACCAGAACTGGTGCACCAGCAGTGATTTTCTAATTCTAAACACTCCGGAACCTACCCGAAACTCACCCGGACCCTCGGGGCTCCAATCCAAACATGTACACAACCTTAAAAACATCCTACGGATTTACTCGTGCGATCAAATAGCCAAAATAACATCTTAAACAATGAACTTAGCATAGAATTCAAAGAAAATTTCCAAACTTTTAAAGTTTCAAATTTCACAACTACGGGTCCGAATCACGTCAAATGACCTCCGTTTCTTAGCAAATTTTACAGGCACCACTCAAATACTATATTAAACCTGTACCGGGCTCCGAAACCAAAATACGGGCCCGATACCATCAATTTCAAACATGATCAAAGTTCCAAAGACTCTTATAATTTCAGTAAAATAATTTCTTTCAAAAATTCATTTCTCGGGCTTGGGACCTCGGAATTCAATTCCGGGCACACGCCCAAGTCCCATATTTTCCTACGGACCCTCCGGGACCGTCGAATCACTGGTCCGAGTCCATTTACCCAAAATATTTTGACCGAAGTCAACTTTAATTCAATATTAAAGGCAAAATTAGCATTTTTCTCAGTTTTTCACATAAAAGCTTTCCGGATATACGCCCGGGCTGCGCACATAAAATGAGGTGAGATAAAAGAAGGTTTTCAAGGCCTCAGAATACAGTTTTGACTTATAAAATGAGAGATGACTTTTTGGGTCATCAGAATTCTCAATTTATAGAAGTCCATACCTTTTCCTATAAGAAAAATAACTAGACAAAATATAAGAATTATAATTTTCTTCTACATAAAGGAAATCCAACAATGATAAATATGTTGTCCTTTCCTTCAAGAGATAGGAAAACCAAATATGATAAAAATATTAGGACAACGCCTAACAATTCTCCCCATTGGCCTGGATTTTCCGATAAAATAAACTTGATCCACCTTCTTCACATAACCTGCCCCATGCCGCATCTCGAAATATCCACCACAAAGTTTGTCTCGACGTGCGTAGCACTCGGGTCAAATTTCTCAGACAAAAATCATGATTATCGTCAAATATGTTGCGGCTAGAACTGAACCCGCCAAGATGAACATGTGTTGAACCTCGCTCTGATACCACTTGTTAGGACCGAAAAAATCAGGTGTTATGCGAAAGCTAGTAAAGCAACACATGAACGACGATAAATCCAACAACAAAAGAGACACAAACATTTAACGTGATTCGGTCAATTGTCTTACGTCCACAGATGGAGATGAGCAATTCACTATGTAAAAGAGAGCACAAAATATCTAGAGAACAACCTCACGAAGAGGCAAACACAAGTGACACACTAACACTTGTCCCGTAAAAGTTTCTCCCCTAAACACAACTCTCAAACCCCATATGGCTACATTGTGGATGCTGTTGAATGAGAAAGTAGGATCCTCAATTTATAGAAGTCTAAATATTTTCCTACAAGAAAAATGTCTAGCCAAACATGGAATAATTATAATTTCATTCTACAAAAAAGAAAAACACAACTATAATAAATATGTTGCCCTTCCCTTCGAGAGATAGGATAACCAAATATAATTAAAAAAATATGAAAATACCTAACAATTTTATCTTGGTTGGTTAATGTACTAATATGTCAAAGTAGTCTATTCAAAATCTAATAAGTAAAAATCATGGTAGGTTCAGAACTTATAAACTTAAAATATTGATCTCTATTTAGTAGCCATGTATATTCAACTCCACTTTGTACCGAAATAGAGGTATAGCAACTTTTTTCTTTATTTATTAGTTTCGACGTGAAACAAAATATATTTTGTAATTTCCCTCTTGAAAACAAAATACTTATAAACTTTAAAAACAAAATATATTCCTTTTTTGGAATAAAGCAGATCACTTGATCAAGAAAGGGAATGTAATACTCATGTGTCATATTTATCACCAATCTATATATAATATTAAAAACACGAATGTCCTTAGTCAAATGTCGATCGCCTTTTTACCTTTTAAAAATATCTTTTATATTGAATAAAATAATAATTTAATAATATTAAGACATTAAAAACAACTAAAACTTTATTTATTAAATATTTTCTTATTGGCTTTATTTTTCCTAATATAAATTCTTTTTCCTTACTTTATATTAGGGTTAGCGAACGACATCTATAAAGTATGATGAAACTAGAATAAGTAACCTCGTTAAGAAATAACAATTGCAATCAGTTCTCAATCGTTACAAGCCTCTATTAGGTATGGTTTTGGATTATAAATTTAGTTTTTCCTTTAGTTTTTGGCTTTTAATTTGAGCTTTATGTATTTACTTATTTCATGAAATTGTTTAACTATCTTGGTTAAGTCTCTATTATGAATTGTGCTTCAGTTCATGTATCTTGAATATTTGTACTTTTTTTTCGTGTTGCATTCTATTGACTTCTCAAAATTAGAATGATTCCATAATTCCAATAGAGTATGAGACTCTTGATCGAGAAGCTTCCAGACTCTTTTTTTGTGTGCCCAAGAATTTTAGTTAAATTTTATCGAAATTATAATTCTTTTTGGTCTAAATTGTGATTTTTATGATAATAGCTAATGAGTATGTAGTTCTCATGATTTATGAGTGACTGATCCTTTTTGGTGCGGTATTCTTTCTTTCAGACCGATTCATTACCAAAGTGGCGAAGACATAGAAGACATTATCTAACACATGGTTGCCAAAGGTTAGGAAGTTAGTCTCTTTTCAACTTTTTATAAATTTTATAATTTTGAAAATATATGACAATTCATAATATAATATGACATGAATATTATAAAATAACTTTCTACTTTATATTGTATGTGCTGATATTACTTATAAAGGTAATGTTATAAACATAAGAACAGGGGATAGACTTTTCACGTCGTCATTACTAGAGTGTAACATCTAAATAGGTGTAACAATGATGCAGCGGATGGGGCTGCTCCTCCCTTAATCAGAGGTTTCGGGTTCTTGTTCGGGGTATGAAAAAATCCTTGATAGAAAGCGGTACCCCCGAATAAGGTCCTTCCCGCAGTGTATCCGGATATAGTCGGGCTCCAATATGAGTACCGAATACCGGATGAGAAACCAAAAAAAAATAAGGATTGGTTACAACGCAAAATGATACAGTATGTTTTTATTTGTGCATTATATGCAGAAAAAAATAGTATAGAAAGAAAAAAGAATGCAAACGAAAAAGAAAAAGAAGGAAAGAGAATGCAAAAATATAAATATGTTGAAGTTAAATATATGCTCTTTCAATTTTAAATTTGAGGTTTCTAGCCCTTGAAAAATGTCATTCACATTTTCTACCCTTTAAATAAATTATACTAGACATAGTCATTTTTCAATATTTAAGATAGTCATTTAAGTATTTCTAAATATTTAGGATTTCGAATTTTATTTATTGAATTCTTCCTTGTTTAAACAAGGCAAGACAACATATTTGTAAAAGAACCATAACACCCAAAAAATCAAAGTAGGAAAGTTTCGTCCACTTAGAACCCTTTTACACTTACGAGACTTAATTCTTTGTATAAAATTATAACAAAATAATTTTTTATAATTTTATTATTTTCGTAACAAGAAAAAAGTTAATTGAAAGAGAATAAACATAAAACTACATATAAAGTCTCGTGCACTTAAAACTCCTTTTAAGTTTGGGAATGCTTATTCTAATGTGATAGAATAATAAAATATGTGTTGTTCTTTTAGTGTGAATATTTCAAAGGACATTTCTTGTTTTATAAGTTAAAACGGTGTTTCGAGGCATTGAAAACTTTCTTTTATCTCACCTTATTTTGCGTGCATAGCCCGGGCGTATATCCGGGAAGCTTCTACGTGAAAAAACTGAGAAAAATACTAAATTGGCCTTTAATATTGAATTTAAGTTGACTTCGGTCAGCATTTTGGGTACCTGGACCCGTGATTCGACGGTCCCAGAGGGTGCGTAGGAAAATATGGGACTTGGGCGTATGTCCGGAATCGAATTCTGACGTCCCAAGCCCGAGAAATGAATCTTTGAAAAAAATTATTTTACTGAAAATATAAGAGTTTTTAGAAATTTGGTTCTATTTGAAATTTATGGTATCGAGCCCGTATTTTTGTTTCGGAGCCCGGTACAGGTTCAATATGATGCTTGATGTGTCTGCAAATTTTGGTAAGAAACGAAGGTCATTTGACGTGATTCGGACCCGTAGTTGTGAAATTTGATACTTTGGAAATTTTCTTTGATTTTAGTGCTAAATTCGTTGTTTAAGATGTAAATTGGGCTATGTGATTGCACGAGTAAGTCTGTAGGATGTTTTTGAGGTTGTGTGCATATTTGGTTTGGATCCCCGAGGGCTCGGGTGAGTTTCGGGTAGGTTCTGGGGTGTTTAGAGTTGAAAAATCACTGTTGGTGCACCAGTTCTGGTGTGCTTGCACCTGCGAGCCTAGGGCCGGGTGAGAAACCGCAAGTGCGGTCCAGCCCCAGCCAACTCTTTTCTTCAGGTGCGACATAAGCTCCACAGAAGCGATTCCGCAGATGCGGATACACCTCCGAAGGTGCGTTCCCCAGTGGCCTAGCCCATTTCTGCGGGTGCGATGGATTTTCCACCGCAGGTACGAGGGTCGGGCAGTGTGTTCAAGTTAGATGCTTCATCCGATTTCATTTTCATTTTCATTTCTTCACCAAAATACGAGACCAGTGGTGATTTTCTCAAGAGAGTTTCTTCTCAAATCATAGGTAACTGGCCCCTAACTAGTTTCCTTCAATTTCCTAATGATTTTCATCAACTTTTATCAAGAATTCTAGGGTTTTAATGCTAGAAAATTGGGGATTTGGGTAGAGTTAGGGATTTTTGAATAATTGAAATTTAGACCTCTTTTTGAGGCCGGATTTCGAAACTAATTACATATTCAGGCTCGTGGGTGAATGGGTGATCAAGTTTTGGTCCGAACCTCGTGATTTGACCAAGCGGACCCGGGGTCGATTTTTGACTTTTTGGGAAGAATGTTGTAAAACCTATAATTAAGCGTAGGGATGGAATTGTTTGGCATTTATTGATGTTATTGAGTTGAATATGTCTAGATACAAGTGAATTGGAGTCAAATTCAAAAGGGAAAGCGGTAATCGAGGCTTGAGTTTTGTCGTGGAATTTGAGGTAAGTGTTTGGCTTAACCTTAGCTTGAGGGAATAGGTGTTGTGTCCTAATTGCTACGTGTAAGTATCATGTTCAACGTATAGGTGAGGTGAAGGGCACCTATACGTTGGTGTCAAGCATGCTCGTGAGTCGAATATTGTGATTATGTGGTTTTTCGTAAGTAATATTTGAGTTTCACCTTATAGCTATCCATGTTGGTGGGAATTTCCTTGATACTGAGTAGTGTTGAGTATTAGTTTTCAATTGAAGATTTTTATGTGAAGTTATGTACTAAGTGAGATTGGATATAAATGTTTACCCTTGCCGGGATGATATTAATTCCACTGTTGACTCCATTGCCAGGATGTTATGATTTATTTCTGTTTACTCTGTTAATGTTCTTTGTTGGATTGCTATCATTTGATGTGTTTGGGTGAGGAAGAGCGTAAAAGGACGAAGGGTGATGTCGTGCGTGATATTTTTAGTGAATGTTAATGCACGAAGGTGATGTCGTGCCGATATTGTGATTATAAAAGCACGAAGGGTGATGCCGTGCCATGATATAAGAGATAACGCACGAAGGATATTGCTGTGCCATGATATTGTGAGGTAAAAGCATGAAGGGTGATGCCGTGCCGAATATATCGATTTTGATGGTGAGGACGAGAGTAAAAGCACGAAGGGTGATGCCGTGCACTTGTTTTCGTATTACTATTCCGTTGCTTAAATTGCTTAAATTGATATCTAAATTGTGCCTTACCTCGTTACTTCCAGTTTTTGATATTTCCTCCCCTCAGCATGTTCCCATGTTCCCTTATGCTTAACTGTTTATTTCTCGTAGTATTATTTTTCTCCGTATACTTTTAAACTGCACAGGTTGACATTGATTGTCGTGTCCTAGCCTCGTCACTACTTCGCCAAGGTTAGGTTCGGCATTTACTCAGTGCATGGGGTCGGTTGTACTGATGCTATACTCTGTACTTTTTTGCAGATCCCGGTGTAGGACCCTACGACCATAGATCGAGGTTGCTTAGAAACAGATGTACTTATTTCATTCAAATCGTTATATGTATTATTCGTAGATAGTTCGTGAGCTTGTGACTCCAAAATTCTAGGATTGGTTTTTGTGAAATTTCGTAAAGGCATGCATTGAGTTTATATGCCTTGCTCCATTTTGTACTTCTATTTATGTTAGTGTTGTCTTTTCGCATATTATTTGGTAAAAATAAAGGAAAGGGATAAAATGAATATCTATGTTGGCTTGCCTAGCAGGTTCAACATTATGCGCCATCATGGTCCCGACGGTGGGAAATTCGGGTCGTGACTAGTAGGTATTATGGCACTAGGTTGCCTAGCTCTCACAAATTCACGGACAAGCTTAATAGAGTCTGAGGGATCGATATGGAGACGTATGTGCTTATCCCCCAGAGGCTGCAGAGTTTAGGAATAACTTCACATCTATTCTTCTCTGTCGTGCGATTTGAATTCTAAATGCTAACTGAATTTCTATTCTATTCTCTCGCAGATGGCGAGAAGTGATTATTCATCCACTGATCAGCAGCCTGAGCCTCTAGTTGCAGCTCCAACGAGAGGCCGAGGACGAATCCGAGGTTGTGCTAGAGGCCGAGGCAGAGGAAGAGCTCAGCCCAGAGTAGCAGCCCCAGTGGCGGAGCCTCAGGCAGAGTTTGCTGATAAGGTTCCTGCCCAGACAGTCCCGGTTGGGCCAACTCAGGTTCCTGAGGGATTCATTGCCACCCCAGTACTCCAGGATGCTCTGGTATGCCTAGTGGGCCTCATGGAGAGTCTGCTCAGGCAGGTTTGCTTCCTGCAGCACCAACCGTCTCTCAGGCTGGGGGAGGAGCCCAGACTCCCGCTACTCGCACTGCGGAGCAGTTAGCTCCTCAGTTTCAGACTCCAGTAGCTCAGCCAATTGGGGTAGTTCAGCCGGGTATTATGGCTCAGACCGGTGATGGAGCAGCTATGTCTGCTGATGCTTTGTGGAGGTTGGACAGGTTCACCAAGATTTTCACTACTACTTATAGCGGTGCATCTTCAGAGGATTCCCATGACTATTTGGATAGCTGCGATGAGGTTCTACGGAACATGGAGATAATGGAGACCAATGGGGTGGACTTTGCTACCTTTCGTCTGTCAGGTCCCGCCAAGACTTGGCGGAGAGACTATTGTTTGGCCAGACCAGTTGGATCACCGGCCTTGACTTGGGCCTAATTCACTCAGCTATTTCTGGAGAAGTTTCTTCCTATCACTCAAAGAGAGGATCTACAGAGGCATTTTGAGCATCTCCAGCAGGGCTCTATGACCGTCACTCAGTACGAGACCATATTTGTCACCTTGGCTCAACATGCTATTATGATACTTCCCACCAAGCGAGAAAGGGTGAGGAGATTATTGAGGGGCTAGCTCAGCCGACCAGATTGCAGATGACCAAGGAGACACGGAGTGAGATTTCTTTCCAAGATGCAGCCAATGTGGCCAGACGAGTTGAGATGGTTCTGTTATAGGGGGGTGGTCAGGGGTCTGACAAGAGACCCCGTCATTTTGGCAGGTTTAGTGGCGCCTCATCTGGAGGCAGGGATTCTTTTGGCAGGGGCCATCCTCCGAGGCCGTTCCATTCGGCACTTCAGGTTTCTCGCACTGCTCCAGGTGGCCGTGGTTCTCATATGCAGTATTCTGGTCAGTTGCCCTACAGCGCACCACCAGCTCCTATCAGTGCACCGCCGATTCAGGGTTTTCATGGTGATTAATCAGGACATCAGGGTCAGTTTCAGGGTCAGCAGCCGAGAGCTTGTTATACTTGTGGTGATCAGAGGCACATTGCTAGATTTTGACTTCAAGCAGTACTCAGCACCAGGGTTCTCATGCCATGGTTCCAGTACCAGGTGTTCCACCGCCCGTTCAGCCAGCTAGAGGTGGGGGTCGAGGTGTTAGAGGTGGATGTCAGGCCGTTAGAGGTGGAGGCCATGCCGCTAGAGGTAGAGGTCAACCAGTAAGAAGCCGTCCCAGGGATGCAGTTCAGACTGGTGGGGCCCAGCCCCGATGTTATGCTATTCCAGCCAGACCTGAGGCTGAGGCCTCCGATGTAGTTATCACAGGTATGGTTTCAGTTTGCAGCAGGGATGCTTCAGTTTTATTTGATCCAGGGTCCCCATATTCCTATGTGTCATCTTATTTTTCTCCTTGTTTGGTTATGCCTCGTGATCCTCTGAGTACTCCTGTATATGTGTCAACACCGGTGGGTGATTTTATTATAGTAGATCATGTCTATCATTCGTTTGGCTCATGCTCGTGATTCTAGTGCCGAGGTTCCTTCTATGGAGTTTGTGCCCATAGTCCGTGAGTTGCCAAAGGTGTTCCCCTCATAGCTGCCGGGTATGCCACCCGACAGGGATATTGACTTTTGCATTGATTTGGCTCCGGACACCCAAGCCATTTCTATTCCGCCATGTCGTATGGCCCCGCCAGTGTTGAAGGAGTTGAAAGAACAGTTGCAGGATTTTCTTGATAAAGGCTTCATTAAGCCTAGTGTCTCGACTTGGGGTGTACCGGTATTGTTTGTTAAGAAGAAGGATGGGTCCATGAGGATGTGTATAGATTATCGGCAGTTGAACAAGGTTACCATCAAGAACAAGTACCCATTTCCGCGAACTGATGATTTGTTTGATCACCTTTAGGGTGCCAAGGTATTTTCAAAGATAGATTTGAGATTTGGCTACCATCAATTGAGGATTAGGGCATCCGATGTCTGTAAGACATATTTTCGCACTCGGTATGGGCATTCTGAGTTCTTAGTGATGTCATTAAGGTTGACAAATGCCCCAGCAGCTTTCATGGACTTGATGAACCGAGTGTTCAATTCTTATTTGGATTCTTTCGTGATTTTCTTCATTGATGATATTCTGGTTTACTCCCGCAGCCTGGAGGAGCACGAGCAGCACCTTCGAGTCATTCTTCATACTTTGAAGGACAGTCAGTTGTATGCTAAGTTTTCTAAGGGTGAGTTATGGTTGAGCTCAGTTAAATTCCTGGCTCATGTTGTATCAGCAGAGGGTATCCAGGTGGGTCCCAAGAAGATTTCAGCAATCAAGGATTGGTCTACACCCATGTCAGCTACAGAGATTCGGAGTTTCTTGGGCTTAGCAGGTTACTATCGTCGGTTTATGGAATGTTTTTCATCTATTGTAGCTCCGATGACTAGGTTCACTCAGAAGGGTACCGGTGTTGGTTCTGCCCACAGGTTCAGGGCCATATAGTGTGTATTGTGATGCATCTCGAGTTGGACTTGGTGCAATGTTGATGCAGGAAGGCAAGATTATTGCATATGCTTCACGTCAGTTGAATATCCACAAGAAGAATTATCCAGTTCATGATTTGGAGCTAGCAGCCACTGTTCACGCGCTGAATTTGGAGGCATTATTTGTATGGCGTATCATGTGAGGTGTTCACGGATCACAAAAGTTTGCAATATTTGTTCAAGCAGAAGGAGTTGAATTTGAGGCAGGGGGATGGTTGGAGCTGTTGAAAGATGATGCGAGACTAAATTGCATAGTTTAACATGTGATATACCTTACATTTATGCGCATTAATGATAAAATTACACTTGTTATGTGCTTAATGGAGTTTATTTCATGTGTAGGTGAAGTGGAGATGGAAACGGAGCTAAAAGGATGCAAATACGTCGAAAAATACGCGAAAGGAGACACCCGGGCGATAGCCGGGCGACAGAGCCAAACAGCCAGCCCTACCTAGCGTTAGCCAGGCGTTAGGGCTAAAAGGCCAGCCCTACCCTGGCGTTAGGGCTCAAACGCCAGCCTTTGCCTGGCGTTAGCCAGGCCTTTGGGTCCAAACGCCAGGGTCCCCAATCGGCCAGAAATCAAGTTTTGACGGGTTTAAGTGTTTCCCAGGTGAAATAGACATCTCCTACACGGTTAGGGTTCACCCTAAACCTATAAATAGACTCCTAAAACACAA
>ML425446.1:87880-118063 GCA_005239525.1 Nicotiana knightiana
ACCTTAGACCTTTATTATCATTGTTTACACTATATTGTTAGTCAATTACTAGTTTATTATTTTGTTATTAGATTTAGTAAACCTCACCAAATTATATTCAAAAGTATTGAGAAAATTGATTAAACACTAGTTTAGTATTTTATAGACTCAATTGATACGTACAATTCTCTGTGGGATCGACTTTGGGTGTAATACCCCAGATTATATTTGCAGCCCCCGTTTAGTCTTTCTATAAGACATAGTTGACCGTGATCAAATTTTGGCGCCGTTTCCGGGGAATTAACGGTATTATCAATTGAGTTGAAAGAAATACAAAATTCTGAAACATAGTCAATTTTATATCATCCGGGGAAGGCAAATGTGGTGGCCGATGCTTTGAGTACAAAGTCAGCCAGCATGGGTAGTCTTGCTTATATTCCGGTCGGAGAGAGATCGATCGCTTTGGATGTTCAGGCTTTAGCCAAACAGTTCATGAGATTGGATGTTTCTGAGCCTGGCCGTGTTCTAGCCTCATTATTTGATCGTATCCGAGACCGGCAATATGATGATCCTCATTTGTGTGTCCTTTGGGATACGATCCGGCATGGGGATGCCAAGAAGGTTACAGTTGGTGATAATGGATTCTTACGGATGCAGGGTCATATTTGCTTACCCAATGTGGATGGACTTCGTGAGTTGATATTAGAGGAGGCCCATAGTTCCCGGTATTCTATCCATCCGGGCGCCGCAAAAATGTACCAGGATTTGCGGCAACATTATCTGTGGAGGAGGATGAAGAAGGATATTGTGGCATATGTAGTGTATTGGTAAAAAAGAGCTTCACACGTGTAATAAATCTTGATGACTCAGCAGTCTACGTGGAGAAATGAAGACACGACAGCTGGACAGGACTCTATGAAGAGGTATGAGGCAAATAGGCACGACAAATCACACCCACGGGTTAATTAGCTGCGGAAGTCTCAACCTGATTGAGAAGATGAAGAGACACGGTCAAAATGTATCTAGGCGGAATAAAGGGCAGATTCAGAGATCTTCAATTAGTGATCCACACGTTACACAAAATTCACGAAACAGTTACAGTTACTCATTGTAACGTTACATTAATGTCATAATTAGTCATCAATTCTCAATCACTAAAAAGGGCAGACGTTATATTAGGAAATTCCCTATACAAGGGAGTAAAATATAACCTATAAAGATCATCCGAACTACTATTGAAATACAGTTTACTTTTCATGCATCTCATTGATTTTTTTTATCTAATTACTTACAATAATCAGTCTTGTCTTGGTTATCAGAAACCCGTGTTCATCCTAAAAATAGCTTTGGTCAAACAAATTGGTTCCGTTGCCAGGAATCTGATAATCTTTGTTTTCTTTTCAAGCGATATCCTCTAAACTATGTCGAACTCCAATGACAACAACCAGTAGAGGAATGGAAACCCAGTTCCACCACCTTCAGAAACCCCGCATGGTTCAAGGGAATAATCCCTAGAAATATCCAATAACAACAACAATATTATTGATCAAACGGTAGATCAAGATCGGGTAAAGCAAATGATTGCAGACTATGTGAGCCAAGCTTTGCAAGAATTTGCAAGGGTTTACCAGCAGCGTCACCTGCACCACTAACACCACCCCCCAATAATACCATCACCGTGGAAAATCCTCAGTCTGGGTTGGCAAACTCAGGAAGGGGAGATACTCCCAATGAATCTCTCGAAGCGAGACCAGGTATGTCTAATAACTCTGAATTATAGACTTTATTACTAACTTTGCAGAAACAGGTGAAGGAACAAAACGATCGAATCGAACAAATTCCTGGAGTACTACCTGTTATCAAAGGCATTGACTTGATAGATATTCTCAACAACCTTGGAAACCAAGTGCAACACCGTTACCTATTCCCAAGAAGTTTAAAATGCCTGACGTTCCTAAGTATGACGGGACAACCGACCCACGCGACCATGTGATTGCTTTTACCAACGGAGTGAAGGGCAACGACTTAATAAAATAAGAAATTGAGTCGGCCCTAGTTAAAAAGTTTGGAGAAACACTTACCAAAGGGGTGCTAACCTGGTATTCTCTTCTCCCCGAAAACTCTATTGTTTCTTTTTCTGAGCTTGTAGATTCTTTCATAAAAGCACACTCCGGTGTGCAGAAAGTCGAGAAAAGGATGGAGGACATCTTTAAAATAAAACAAGGAGACAAGGAACTACTTCGTGAATTTGTAGACATGTTTCAACGAGAAAGAATGCAAGTACCAAGGGTACATGATAATTGGGCAGCCATGGTATTTGCAAGTAATCTAAATGACAAAATCACAGAAGCCACGAGGAGACTCAAGGAAAGCTTGGGATAATTCCCAGCTACAACGTGGAACGATGTTTATAACAGGTACAATACTAAACTTCAAATAGAAGAAGATACCATTGCTAGCTCGAAAGATGAAGATTATACCAGATCCAGACGTTCCGAATCAGATAAGAGATCAGGTAAAAACAGGTACGATCCTTACTTGGGACCGTCGGGACGTGAAACTCGTCCCAGGCTCGAAAACACCAGGTCAGATTATAGACCACCAAGCAGAGATGCAAGCTCGTCCTCATCTAGATCCAAAAAGGATCGAGATGAATGACCGAGAGGTAATGCACGAATTGGGGATCAGACATTCAATGTAAGTACCTCCGAAGTAATTTCAGTATTAAGAAATATGGGTGATAAGGTTCGATGGCCCAAGAGATGAGGTCGAACCCAAATAAGAGGAACCCAGATCTCCAGTGTGAATTCCATAATGATCATGGACATAGAACTGCAGATTGCAGATATTTGCAAGGTGAGGTAGAATAATTATTGAAACAGGGCTATCTAACAGAATTGTTTAGTGAAAAAGGTAAACAGGCATACATGAAGAACATGCAGGAGCCCCCAAAACCTCCATCTCCAAAATGAACCGTCAACGTGATACACGGAGGTGAAGAAGTAAATGGAGTGGTCTGTAAAGCGGCCACGAAGTTCGCAATTACACACGGAAAGCGGGTTCGTGAAAATCTAGAAGTAGACGATATAACCTTCGATGATGCAGATATCGGCGGATTAATTCTTCCTCACAATGATGATCTGGTAATATCCTTACTTATTTATGACACTAATGTAAAAAGAGTGTTGATTGATCCATGTAGTTCAGTCGATATCATTTTGCTAAGAGTCGTGGAATAAATGCTATTGGGGAATCAAGTAATACCAAAGGCACGATCCATATCGGGGTTTGATAACTCTACGGTTATAACAAAGGGGGAAATTGAACTTAGCACTTATGCTGAGGGAGTAATCAAAAATACCAGGTTCCAAGTCATCGATACTAACATGGCTTATAACGTAGTCATGGAAAGGCCATGGATCCACGACATGAAAGTAATACCATCCGCCTTGCATCAGGTAATTAAATTCCCCTCTGAATGGGGGATTCAGCAAATTAGAGGCGATCAACAAACCGCGAGAAATATAAATTCCGTGGTACATTACAACAAAAAAGTAGAGTTGGAAGAATCAAAAGATAAGGGAATCTCCCAAGCAGGTAACACTGCCCAAACAGACATGGAAGAAATTACTACCCAAATAGGTACGGAAGGTATTATTGCTGAAACATGTATGAAAGAAGATACTCACGAAAAGGTGAATCAAGTCAACACGGAAGATGCATTGGACCACACGGATGTAGATTCCAGACCGGACGTCATTCACGAACCAGAGGAAGACGAGCATATCAAAACAACTACGGAAGAGCTCGACGTTGTTCCATTATTTGAAAAAAAACCTGAACAAAAAGTGTATATAGGCACGAGGCTGAGCCCTGGTCGAAGAGGTAAGTTAATTGATTATTTAAAGGCTAACGCAGATTGCTTTGCATGGTCTCACTCAGATATGACAAGTATCCCACTAGAAGTGATGACTCATAAACTAAATGAAGATCCATCCTTCGTACCTGTTAAGCAGAAGAAAGAAAGCAAAGACCATTCAAGAACCAAGTGATTGACGAATAGGTACAAAAACTATTGAACATTGGTTCGATACGAGAGGTAACGTACCCTAACTGGCTAGCTAACACTGTGGTAGTACCTAAAAAGAATGGAAAATTGAGAGTATGCGTAGATTATACTGACTTAAATAAAGCATGCCCCAAAGATTCATTCGCATTACCATATATAGATCAAATGATTGATGCCACCGCAAGTCATGAATTGTTAAGATTTCTAGATGCGTATTCTGGTTATAATCAAATTAAAATGGATCCCTCAGATGAGGAAAAACCCTCCTTTATTACAAACATGGGGACTTATTGTTATAAAGTCATGCCTTTTGTTTAAAAAATGCTGGAGCCACCATCAAAGGCTAGTGACCAAGATGTTCCAGGTAAAAGGAAGTTTACATTGATGACATGCTGGTAAAATCAACATGGGCGGAAGACAATTTCCAGCACCTCTCTATTACCTTTGACATTTTACACAGATATAATATGAAGCTGAATACAGAAAAATGCGCTTTTGGCGTAGAATCAGGTAAATTCTTGGGTTTCCTTGTATCAAACAGGGGAATAGAGGTAAATCCTGATCAAATTAAAGCTATAAAATAAATACTAGATGTAATTATAAAAAAAAGAAGTTCAAAGACTAACGGGAAGAATTGCAGCCTTAGGAAGATTTATTTCCAAATCTTCCGAGAAAAGTTTTAAATTCTTTGTAGTTCTCAAAAAGAAAAATTTATTCGAATGAACTGAAGAATGTCAACAAGCTCTCAAAGACCTAAAGGCTTATCTATCAAAAACTCCATTGCTGTCAAAGGCAAAGGAGGGGGAGAGGCTGTACGTCTACCTTGCTGTCTCGAAAATTGTTGTAAGTGCAGTATTGGTAAGGGAGAATAAAGGTAAACAATCTCCTATTTATTATGTAAGCAAGACATTACTAGATGGTGAAACTAGATATCCACATCTAGAAAAGTTAGCCTTAGCTCTAATCATGGCATCTAGAAAATTAAGGCCATACTTTCAATGTCATCCAATCACAGTTGTGACCTCGTATCCATTAAGAAACATACTGCATAAACAAGAAATATCAGGAAGATTAGCCAAGTGGGCCATAGAATTAAGTGAGCGTGAAATAATCTATCATCCTAGGACTACAATCAAGTCTCAGCTCTTAGCTGATTTTGTCGCTGACTTTATAACATTGTCCCTGAAGTGGAAAAAGATTTGCAACTCTTCAACGGTGCTAATCCGGGGCTATGGACCCTATTACCGATGGTTCTTGCAATATAAAATGTGCTGGCTTAGGCATAGTCTTAATATCACCCATGGGTGAAAAGACACGACGGGCTATTAAATGTTATCCTATAACTAACAATGAAGCAGAGTACGGATATATAATTGCCGGATTAGAACTCGTACGAGAACTTTCAATCGAGCAAATCATAATCAAAAGCGACTACCAACTGGTAGTAAATCAGATGCAGGGGACTTACATTGCTCGAGAGACTCGGATGCAACAGTATATGGAAAAGGCACGAGAGCTCATAAGACAATTCAAAACATGGAAGGTAATAAAAATACCTAGAGAGGAAAATGCAGAAGCAAATGCATTAGCTAACCTCGCAGTAGTCACGGAAATAACAAACAAAGACAATGCAATTGCCGTTCATATATTCCAATCAGCGATCAACCAGGACAGAAATGAGGTAACTTTCAACAATTTAACCTGAGATTGGAGAAACGAAATCTTAATTTTGTAGAATGGAACCATACCCGAAGATAAGAAAATAGCTCAAGCCCTGCGCCGCAAAGCTACATGTTACTGCCTCATTCGCAACTCATTATATCGCAAGATGTTCGGAGGGCACCTAGCAAAATTCCTTGGACCTAACCAAACGGAGTTTGTGATGAAATAAGTCCACGAAGGACACTGTGGAAATCACTCAGGGGTGAGATCCTTGGTAAAAACCCTAATCAGAGCTGGATATTATTGGCCTAAGATGGAAGAAGAGGCCGAGAACTTCGTATTCAAATGCGACAGATGCCAAAGGTTTTCCAATAACATGTATCGACCAGCTGAATTATTGCATCCAATAATATCCCCATGGCCCTACATGAAATAGGGTATGGACATAGTGGGACCTCTTTCCATAGATAAAGGACATGTATGGTTTTTGCTCGTGCTAACCGACTATTTTACAAAATGGGTAGAGGTAGAAGCGTTCAAACATGTGCGAGAAAAGTAAGTTAAAAGATTCTTATGGCGAAACATAATATGCCGCTTTGGAATACCAAAGGAGATCGTGTGTGATAATGACCCACAATTCATAGGCTCGCAAATCACAGAATTCTTCGAAAGACTGGCAAATCAAACGGATCACTTTGAAACCATACCACCCTGTGGCTAATGGTCAAGCTGAGTCAATGAATAAAATCATCATCAACAATCTAAAGGAGCGTCTAGATAAAGCCAAAGGAAACTGGCCTGATGAGTTACCAGCGGTACTATGGGCATACAAAACAACTTCAAAGACAGCCACGGGAGAAACTTCATTCGCACTTGCCTATGGCTCAGAAGCCTTAATACCTGTGGAGATTGGCGAACCAAGAATAATGTTTACAACAGCCACAGAGGAAGCAAATGACAAAGAATTGAGGACCAATCTGGACCTTTTTGGACCATGGAGAGAAGCAGCACTAATACGGATGGCAGCTCAACAACAAATCATAAAGCGTTATTACAACCGTAAAGCTCGTCTCAGATACTTCAAGATTGGGGACTTCGTCCTCAATAAAGTCTTTCAATCAATGAAAGAATCAGGCGGAAGAAAGCTAAGTCCAAATTGGGAAGGACCCTACAAAGTACGAGGCATAGCTGGGAAAGGCGCCTACGAGCTAGAAGCTATGGACGGCAGAATCCTACCAACAAGTTGGAATGTCATCCACTTGAAGAAGCACTACTTCTAAGAAAAAAAAGTACCCCCGGTCAGGTATCACACGTTCGATTTTATTTTGAACATTTAAAACTTTACTAACCTTTTTAGATGATAGGCATAAAGCTAACCCATCACCAGATGATGATATTAGACCTGAAAGACGCGAGGAAGTAACTGAATTCCCGGTCTAGGGTTACACTTTCTGATGGACGTTTTAAAGGGTTAAGTAGTCACCATCTAAAAACTACATACCTCCGAGTCCCGTATGTTTTTCCTTTTTAGGAAAAGGACTACAAGGAAGGAATAGTCAAGTGCTCGAGATTTCATTCTTCAAAGCTCAAACACTTGGGGGACTATACAGTATGGAAGGAAAAGATGAAGCAAAAATGACTATCAAAAAGTCAAAGCTCTAGCCTGAAGATCCATCTACCCAACAAGTCAAGTGATACGAGCAAAATCAAAAGAGCCAAAGACTCAAACACAAAGCCTAATCCAAAAAACCTTCGAACATGTTCAGGTTAAAAGGCAAAATTTTAGCTACGAGGAAGAAATTTGCATCTTTGTACTTCTTATTCAAAAGAAAGACTGTTGTAACCAAAAACAGTTATGGATAAAAGATCATCATCATTGTACTTATTCAAAACTGTTGTAACTAAAAACAGTTACAAAATCTTCGTACTAATATAGAAAAATGTTACCAAATAAAACAGTTACGGATGAATGATCAAAATCCTTGTACTTGATCAAACATTTGTTATCAAATAAAATCAGTTACGGATGTAAGAGCATTTCCCTCATGCTTATTGAAAATTGTTGTCAACAAAAATAGTTACGTATGAAAACTCCAACTTGAATAAAAACTGTTACGGATGAAAAACAGTTGCTCTCTTGTATTAACTCGAAAAAACTGTTACATACGAAAAACAGTTACGAAATACAAGTGTATATCAAATTTTTTAAAACAGTTACGGATGAAAGATCAAAATCCTTGTACTTGATCAAAAATCTGTTATCAAATAAAATCAGTTACGGATGTAAGAGCATTTCCCTCATGCTTATTGAAAATTGTTGTCAATAAAAATAGTTACGTATGAAAACCCCAACTTGAATAGAAACTGTTACGAATGAAAAATAGTTGCTCTCTTGTATTAACTCGAAAAAACTGTTACATACGAAAAACAGTTACGAAATACAAGTGTATATCAAATCTGTTAAAATAAAACAGTTGCAACATGAGTTTTAGATGATAATCAAACACATGTAAAATGTCGTGAAAGTTCAAACAAAAAACTTTCCTCAGAAACATTCTTAAACATGTAAAAAATTCCTATCGCTCTATTTCATTATTACACCATTATGAAGTTGAGACGCCTTCTTCATTAAGTGTCGATAAAAAAGGGCCCTCTTTCATAAATTATGCCTACTACAAAAAGACACATTTTATATGACACCGTACCTATTACGAAAAGGTGCGAGTAATCTAAAGAATTTTATATGCAAAACTCAAAGGTAAAACCAAAACCTCGAAAAATAAAGCATGCAAAAGACTTAAAGAGTGAAACAGAAATTCAATAGAAAACAAAAGTCATACTTGCATTAATATATTAAAATGGCTAAGTAAAAAATAAGTATTAACTTATACTTAGCCGTATAGAGTTTTTTATACATTTAGGTGCCCCTAAGTTGTCATTTGGGGACTTTAAGAGATCCAAATTTACCCCCGATGGGACTAGGGGTAACCACCAATTGAGAAAAAGAAAAAAAAGGGAGGAACCAACTTCTTAAACTTCATCAAGAGGGGGGTTGACTTCACCGGCAGAAGGAGCAGGAGCGGTTTGGGACGAAGAGACTTGACCAGCAAGAGCCTCACCTTCAGGTGAAGAGAGATTCTGACCTTGTTGAGCCTTCTCAATGGACTCCTTGATTTTTGCAATTTCAGCATTAAGGTCGAAACCCTCTCGGCTCATTTCAGTCAATGTGTCGAGGCGAGAGTTCATATACGCCCAACTAAAATCGACAATTGCCCTATCTTCAAGAGCTTCATAATCTTTCTCTCATAGCGTAACTTCAACTCTTAGTTCATCCCTCTCAGTCACAGCAGCATCATTAGAGGCCCTTAAAGGAGCGAAAGACCTTTCCAGGAATTGAACTTTCTCCAAAGAGTTGCGGAGATCCTCTTGGGTCTGAGTAAGATATTGCACTAATTCACCCGAATACTCCTCCCTTTGGTCTAGTAAGGCCTTCAAACTCCTTACCTCTTCAAAGGCACGAGACAGCTGCTCCGCGAATGAGGACTTTCGGACGCTCTTATCCTTGTCTGCCTGATCAGAGGATGCCTTCTCCACGACCAACTCTGCCATCATGACCCTCACTTTTTGCTCCAAGGTACATTTTTCTTATTCTACAGCCTCTGTGTCGAGCCTTAAGCTTTCATACTCCTCCTTCCAGTTATCTGCTTCCGCGCTCCATTCTTTCACTTCCTGCTCCGTATTAGAAACCCTATTCATAAGCTTCGTGCCTATAAGATTGATCTGCAAAATAAAACCAATTAGATATGGTAAATACATGTACAAGATTGAACACAAAAAAATGCATTTTACCTTTAAAGAAGTATGCACGATTTCATTAGCCCGTGTAAGGGAACTGTGGCTATCCAACTTAGCTCTCTTTGTCGGGCCTATCAACGGTTTCAACCACACATCAGGCTGGCTAGACTTTTTAAAAAGACTACCCTCTGCTGGAACTTCTATCATTACCTGCCTCATCTCCCTACTGGAAGACCCTACTTCTGTAACAGAAGGCATAGAAGCAGGTAGGATGCAGGAGCCACGGGCGAGGAAGTCTGAGGGGCCGAAAAAGCCATGGGAGAGGGAGCAACGACAGGAGCAGGAATAGCCACGGGAGCAGGAAAAATAACTGGAACAGTTGAAGGGAGTTCTCTAAGAGAAGGAGAGAAAACAGCCAAGGGAGCTTCATCAGCAACAAGACCAAAGCCTTCATGGAACAAATGGTCAACAGATTCACGCACGGGAGAGGGAGTAGCATCCTCGGAGGCAAAAAGTCCAACTTCAGGCACGGAAGCCACAATGACAGGTTTAGACTCGTCGTCTGAGACCACCTTCCTTCTGCGTGACCTATGGACCAAAGTGCCCTCTTCTTCCTCCTCTTCTCCCGAGGTCCTTGACCTACTTGCTTTCCTCTTTGAAGAAGAAGAGCCTGAAATGATCTTCGGGCCTGCGCCAGGGATAACTTGGGAACAAACACAGATGCAGAAACTCCACGAGCAGGAAACCCTGTCAAAACGAAAGTCTTAAATAATGCTCAAAGGAATAAACGAGTACAAACAAAAACTTCACTTACCATGAGTCTGAACTCTCCAACCAAACCTCTCAGAGAGTTAATTCCATGAACGTTCTTCCAATGGAGCGATTAACAAAAGCTTTTCTACCCAATCTCTGAAACTGGAGACATTCTCGATGGTTCCCGTGATTGCTGCAAAAAGAAGAACAACTACAGTATTGATAAGATATCTAAAGCAAAAAGCAAGGAATGTGAGCAAAAATGTACTCACGTGCCAGATTCCACTTCTCAGGGAAGGGAAGATTCTCTTCACCTACTAAACCAGCAGTAGGAGCAACAACATACCGAAGTAACCAACCTCGATCTTTATCATCTTCAGAAGTCACTAACACCCTTTTACTCCTAGCAGCTAGGGTAAAAATTCCCTGACGGAACAACATTGGGGAATAGAGGTGAAGAAGATGATGAAAGGTAAAGGGGATCGAAGCTAAGATATCCAAGTTTCTATGATATCCAAAAAATCTCCATACAAGAGGACAGACTTGTCCCAAGCAAATTTTGAAAATTCGACGGAACCCGATGATTACCGGGTCGATGGGAGGCTTTACTATTTAATTTAAGTTGACTTCGGTCAGCATTTTGTGTAAACGGGCATGGACCTGTGATTCGATGGTCCCGAAGTATCCGTAGGAAAACATGGGACTTGGGCGTATGCCCGAAATCAAATTCCAAGGTCCCAAGCCCGAGAAATGAATTTTTGAAAGAAATTGTTTTACTGAAAATAAACGAGTTTTTGGAAATTTGGTTATATTTGAAATTCATGGTATCGAGCCCGTATTTTTGTTCCAAAGCCCGGTATAGGTTCAATATGATGTTTGAGTTGTGTCTGTAAAATTTGGTAAGAAACGAAGGTCATTTGACGTGATTCGGACCCGTAGTTGTAAAATTTGATACTTTGGAAATTTTGGATTTTTCTTTGATTTTAGTGCTAAATTCGTTGTTTAGATGTTAATTGGGCGATTTGATCACATGAGTAAGTCCGTATGATGTTTTTGAGGTTGTGTGCATGTTTGGTTTGGAGCCCCGAGGGCTCGGGTGAGTTTCGAGTAGGTTCCGGGGTGTTTAGAGTTGAAAAATCACTGTTGGTGCACCAGTTCTGGTGTGCCCGCACCTGCGAGCCTAGGGCCGCAGGTGCGAGACTGCAGGTGCAGACTCCCAGCTGCAGATGCGGTCCAGCCCTAGCCAGCCCTTTTTTGTAGGTGCGACATAAGCTCCGCAGAAGCGGTTTAGCAGATGCGGATGCACCTCCGCAGGTGCGGCCCCCAGTGGCCTAGCCCATTTCCGCAGGTGCGATGGATTTTCTGCACTTGCAAAAGCACAGGTGTGACCCAGGCACCGTACGTGCGAGGGTCGGGCAGTTTTTTTAAGTGAGATGCTTCATCCAATTTCATTTTCATTTCTTCACCAAAATACGAGACCAATGGTGATTTTCTCAAGAGAGTTTCTTCTTAAATCATAGGTAACTGACCCCTAACTAGTTTCCTGCAAATTCCTAATGATTTTCATCAACTTTTATCAAGAATTCTAGGGTTTTAATGCTAGAAAATTGGGGATTTGGGTAGAGTTAGGGGTTTTAGAATAATTGGAATTTAGACCTTGTTTTGAGGTCGGATTTCAAAACTAATTACATATTCGAGCTCGTGGGTGAATGGGTGATTGAGTTTTGGTCCAAACCTCGTGATTTGACTAAGCGGACCCGGGGTCGATTTTTGACTTTTTGGGAAGAATGTTGTAAAACCTATAATTAAGCGTAGGGATGGAATTGTTTGGCATTTATTGATGTTATTGAGTTTAATATGTCTAGATACAAGTGAATTGGAGTCAAATTCAAAAGGGAAAGCGGTAATCAAGGCTTGAGTTTTGTTGTGGAATTTGAGGTAAGTGTTTGGCTTAACCTTAGCTTGAGGGAATAGGTGTTGTGTCCTAATTGCTACGTGTAAGTATCATGTTCAATGTATAGGTGAGGTGACAGGAACCTATACGTTGGTTTCAAGCATGCCCGTGAGTCGAATATTGTGATTATGTGGTTTTTCGTAAGTAATATTTGAGTTTCACCTTATAGCTATCCATGTTGGTGGGAATTTCCTTGATACTAAGTAGTGTTGAGTATTACTTTTCAATTGAAGATTTTTATGTGAAGTTATGTACTAAGTGAGATTGGATATAGCTGTTTACCCTTGCCGAGATGATATTAATTCCACCGTTGACTCCCTTGCCGGGATGTTATGATTTATTTATGTTTATTCCGTTAATGTTATTTGTTGGATTGCTATCATTTGATGTGTTTGGGTGAGGAAGAGCGTAAAAGCACGAAGGGTGATGCGGTGCGTAAGATTTTGAGTGAATGTTAATGCACGAAGAGTGATGTCGTGCCGATGTCGTGATTGTAAAACCACGAAGGGTCATGCCGTGCCATGATATGAGGGATAATGCACGAAGGATAATGTCGTGCCATGATATTGTCAGGTAAAAGCACGAAGGGTGATGCCGTGCCGAATATATCAATTTTGATGGTGAGGACGAGAGTAAAAGCACGAAGGGTGATGTCGTGCACTTGTTTTCGTATTATTATTCCGTTGCTTAAATTGATATCCAAATTGTGCCTTACCTCGTTACTTCCAGTATTTGATATTTCATCCCCTCAGCATGTTCCCATGTTCCCTTATGCCTAACTGTTTATTTCTTGTTGTATTGTTTTTCTCCGTATACTATTAAACTGCACAGGTTGACTTTGGTTATCGTGTCCTAGCCTCGTCACTACTTCACCGAGGTTAGGTTCAGCACTTACTCAGTACATGGGTTCGGTTGTACTGATGCTACATTCGGTACTTTTGTGCTGATCCCGGTGTAGGACCTTACAGACCATAGATCGAGGTTGCTTCCTTTAGTCTAGTGGAGACCCCGAGATACTCCTGCAGGCGTCCGCAGGTCTTGGCGTCCCTTCCTACTTCTTTGTATTATGTTCTAGTTATTTCAGAAACAGATGTACTCATTTCATTCAGACCGTTATATGTATTATTCGTAGATAGTCCGTGAGTTTGTGACTCCAAAATTCTGGGATTGGTTTTTGTGAAATTTCGTAAAGGCATGCATTGAATTTATATACCTTGCTCCATTTTGTACTTCTATCTATGTTAGTGTTGTTTTTACACATATTATTTGGTAAAAATAAAGGAAAGAGATAAATTGAATATCTACGTTGGCTTGCCTAGTGGGTTCAACGTTAGGCCCCATCACGATCCCGACGGTGTGAAATTCGGGTCGTGACAAGTAGGTATCAGGGCACTAGGTTGCCTAGGTCTCACAAATTCACGGACAAGCTTAGTAGAGTATGAGGGATCAGTATGGAGACGTCTGTGCTTATCCCCCAGAGTTTGCAGAGTTTAGGAATAACATCACATCTATTGTTCTCTGTCGTGTGATTTGAATTCTAAATGCTAACTGAATTTCTATTCTATTCTCTCGTAGATGGCGAGAACATGTGCTTCTTCATCCACTGATCAGCAGCCAGAGCCTCCAGTTGCAGCTCCTACGAGAGGCCAAGTACGAAGCCGAGGCCGTGCTAGAAGCCGAGGCAGAGGCAGAGCTCAGCCTAGAGCAGCAGTCCTAATGGCGGAGCCTCAGGTAGAGTTTGCTGATGAGGTTCCTTCCCAGACAGTCCCGGTTGGGCTAGCTTAGGTCCCTGAGGGGTTCGCTTCCTGGTCCACCTAGTTGGCCTCATGGAGAGTGTCGCTCATGCAGGTTTGCTTCTTGCAGCACCAACCATCTCTCAGGCCGGGGGAGGAGCCCAGACTCCCGCTACTCGCACTCCAGAGTAGTTGGCTCCTCATTTTCAGACTCTAGTAGCTCAGCCACTTGGGGTAGTTCAGCCGGGTATTATGGCTCAGACCGGTGATGGAGCAGTTATGTCTGCTGATGCTTTGTGGAGGTTGGACAAGTTCACCAAGCTTTTCACTACTACTTATAGTGGTGCATCTTCAGAGGATCCCCAGGACTATTTGGATAGCTACCATGAGGTTCTACGGAACGTGGGATAGTGGAGACCAATGGGGTGGACTTTGCTACCTTTCGTCTGTCAGGTCCCGCCAAGACTTGGTGGAGAGACTACTATTTTGCCAGACCAGATGGATCACCGACCTTGACTTGGGCCTAGTTCACTCAGCTATTTCTGGAGAAGTTTCTTCCTATCACTCAGAGAGAAGATCTACAGAGGCAGTTTGAGAGGTCTCCAGCAGGGCTTTATGACCGTCACTCAGTACGAGACCAGATTTGTTACCTTGGCCCGGCATGCTATTATGATACATCCCACCGAGCAAGAGAGGGTGAGGAGATTTATTGAGGGGCTAGCTCAGCCGATCAGATTGCAGACGGCCAAGGAGACAGGGAATGAGATTTCTTTCCAGGATGCAGCCAATGTGGCCAGACGAGTTGATATGGTTCTGTTGCAGGGGGGTGGTCAGGGGTCTGACAAGAGACCCCGTCATTTTGGAAGGTTCAGTGGCGCCTCATCTGGAGGCAGGGATTCTTTTGGTATGGGCCATCCTCCTAGGCCATTTTATTCGGCACTTCAGGTTTCTCGCAGTGCTTTAGGTGGTCGTGGTTCTCATATGCAGTATTTTGATCAGTTTCCCTACAGTGCACCATCATATCCTATTAGTGCACCGCCGATTCAGGGTTTTCAGGGTGGTTACTCAGGTTGTCAGGGTCAGCAGCCGAGAGATTGTTATACTTGTGGTGTTCAGAGGCACATTTCTAGATTTTGACCTCGAGCCTCGAGCAGTTCTCAGCACTAGGGTTCTCGTGCCATGGTTCCAGTACGAGATGTTCCACCGCCCGCTCAGCCAGCTAGATGTGGGGGTCAAGGTGTTAGAGGTGGAGGTCAGGCCGTTAGAGGTGGAGGTCAGGCTGCTAGAGGTAGAGGTCAGCCAGTAGGAGGCCGTCCCAGGGATGTAGTTCAGACTGGTGGGGCCCAGTCCTGATGTTATGCTATTCCAGCCAGACCTGAGGCTGAGGCCTCCGATGTAGTTATCATAGGTATGGTTTCAGTTTGCAGTAGGGATGCTTCAGTTTTATTTGATCCACGGTCCACATATTCATATGTGTCATCTTATTTTGCTCCTTATTTGGTTATGCCTTGTGATCCTTTGGGTACTCCTGTATATGTGTCTACACCGGTGGGTGATTCTATTGTAGTAGATCGTGTCTATCGTTCGTGTGTAGTGGTTATTGGTGGTCTTGAGACTAGTGTAGATCTTGTGCTCATGGATATGGTAGATATTGATGTTATTTGGGGATGGATTGGCTGTCACCTTATCATGCCATATTGGACTGTCATGCCAAGACCGTGACATTAGCATTACCGAAGTTTCCTCGACTGGAGTGGAGAGGGACTCCTGGTCATTCTTCCAGCAGGGTTATCTAATATATGAAGGCTCGGCGCATGGTTGAGAAGGGGTGTTTGGCCTATTTGGCTCATGTTCGTGATTCTAGTGCCGAGGTTCCTTCTATGGAGTCTGTGCCCATAGTTTGTGAGTTTCCAGAGGTGTTCCCTAGAGACCTGTCGGGAATGCCATCCGACAGGGATATTGACTTTTGTATTGATTTGGCTCCGAGCATCTAGCCCATTTCTATTTGGCCATATGGTATGGCCCAACCAGAGTTGAAGGAGCTGAAATAAGAATTGCAGGATTTGCTTGATAAAGGCTTCATTAAGCCTAGTGTCTCGCCTTGAGATGTGCCAGTGTTGTTTGTTTAGAAGAAGGATGGGTCGATGAGGATGTGTATAGATTATCGGTAATTGAACAATGTTACAATCAAGAACAAGTACCCATTTTCGCGAATTGATGATTTGTTTGATCAGCTTCAGGGTGCCAAGGTATTTTTGAAGATCGATTTGAGATCTAGCTACCATCTGTTGAGGATTAGGGCATCTGATGTCCCTAAGACAGCTTTTCGCACTCGGTATGGGCATTTTGAGTTGTTAGTGATGTCATTCAGGTCGACAAATTCCCCAAAATCTTTCATGGACTTGATGAAGCAAGTGTTCAAGCCATATTTGGATTCCTTCGTGGTTGTCTTCATTGATGATATTCTTATCTACTCCCGCAGTTGGGAGGAGCACGAGAAACACCTTCGAGTCATTCTTCAGACTTTGAAGGACAATCAGTTGTATGCTAAGTTTTCTAAGTCAGAGTTCTGGTTGAGCTCACTTACATTCCTGGGTCATGTTGTATCAACAGAGGGTATCCAGGTGGATCCCAAGAAGATTTCAGCAGTCAAGGATTGGTCTAGACCCACGTCAGCTATAGAGATTCGGAGTTTCTTGGGCTTAGCAGGTTATTATCGTCGGTTTGTTGAAGGCTTTTCATCTATTGTAGCCCTGATGACCAGGTTGACTCAGAAGGGTGCCCAGTTCAGGTGGTCAGATGAGTGTGAGGCGACTTTCAGAAACTCAAGGCAGCCTTGACCACGGTACCTGTGTTGGTTTTGCCCCCAGGTTCAGGGCAATATACAGTATATTGTGATGCATCTCGGGTTGGACTTGGTGCAGTGTTGATGCAGGAAGGCAAGGTTATTGTATATGTTTCACGTCAGTTGAATATCTACGAGAAGAATTATCCAGTTCATGATTTGGAGCTAGCAGCCATTATTCACGCGCTGAAGATTTGGAGGCATTATATGTGTGGCGTGTCATGTGAGGTGTTCACCGATCACAAGAGTTTGCAATATTTGTTCAAGCACAAAGAGTTGAATTTGAGGCAGAGGAGATGGTTGGAGCTGTTGAAATACTATGATATCACCATCTTATATCATCCGGGGAAGGACAATGTGGTGGCCGATGCTTTGGGTAGGAAGTCAGCCAGCATGGGTAGTCTTGCTTATATTCCGGTCGGAGAGAGATCGCTCGCTTTGGATGTTTAGGCTTTAGCCAATCGGTTCATGAGATTGGATGTTTATGAGCCCGGCCGTGTTCTAGCTTATACAGTTTCTCATCCCTCATTATTTGATCGTATCCAAGACCGGCAATATGATGATCCTCATTTGTGTGTCCTTAGGGATACGGTTCGGCACGAGGATGCCAAGCAGGTTACAGTTGGTGATGATGGAGTTTTACGGATGCAGGGTCGTATTTGTTTACCCAATGTGGATGGACTTCGTGAGTTGATATTAGACGAGGCCCATAGTTCCCGGTATTCTATCCATCCGGGCGCCGCAAAGATGTACCATGATTTGCGGCAGCATTATTGGTGGAGGAGGATGAAGAAGGATATTGTGGCATATGTAGTTCGGTTCTTGAATTGTCAGCAGGTAAATACGAGCATCAGAGACCTGGCATATTGATGCAGCAGATTGAGATTCCTGAGTGGAAGTGGGAGCGTATCACCATGATTTCGTTGTTGGACTCCCACGGACTCAGAGGAAGTTAGATGCGGTATGTGTCATTGTTGATAGGCTGACCAATTCAGCGCACTTCATTCATGTGGCAGTTTCCTATGCTTCGGAGAGATTGGCATAAATCTACATTAGGGAGATTGTTCGCCTTCGTGGTGTGCCCGTGTCTATTATTTCTGACCGAGATACGCAGTTTACCTCGCATTTTTTAGGGAAGTTCAGCATGAGTTGGGTACCATGGTTGAGTTGAGCACAACATTTCATCCTCAGATGGACGGACAGTCGAGCGTACTATTCAGATTTTTGAGGATATGCTACGAGCCTGTGTCATTGACTTTGGAGGCTCTTGGGATCAGTTCTTTCCATTAGCTTAGTTTGCCTACAACAACATCTACCAACTGAGCATTCAGATGGCTCCTTATGAGGCATTATATGGTAGGCGGTGTGGGTCGCCGATTGGGTGGTTTGAGTCAGGAGAGGCTCGGTTGCTGGGTACGGAGTTAGTGCAGGATGCCTTGGATAAGGTTAAGATCATTCAGGATAGACTTCGTACAGCTCAGTCCAGGCAGAAGAGTTATGCCGACCGCAGAGTCGTGATTTGGCCTTCATGGTTCGGGAGCGAGTATTGCTTCGGGTATCGCCCATGAAGGGCGTGATGAGATTTGGAAAGAAGGGCAAGATAAGCCCTAAATTTATTGGTCCATTTGAGATTCTTGACAGAGTGGGAGAGGTGTCCTACAGACTTGCATTGCCGCCGAATTTATCAGCTGTGCATATGGTGTTTCATGTTACTATGCTTCGGAAGTACCACGGAGATCCAGTCCATGTGTTAGATTTCAGTAGTGTCCAGTTGGACAAGGATTTGACCTATGAGGAGGAGCCGATAGCCATATTAGACCGGCAGATTCGTTAGTTGAGATCGAAGAGTTATCCTTCAGTTTGTATCTAGTGGAGAGGTCGGCCTACCGAGGCAGCTACCTGGGAGTCCGAATCTGATATGCGGAGCCGCTATCCCCATCTTTTCCCGGATTCAGGTACTTTTCCATGTCTCTTCAAGGACGAAAGGTTGTTTTAGAGGTGGAAAATGTGATGACTCAAAAGGTCATCCCTTGTTTTATAAGTCAAAATGGTGTTTCGAGGCCTTGAAAACCTCCTTTTATCTCACCTCGTTTTACGTGCGCAGCCCGAGAGTATATCCAGGAAGCTTCTATATGAAAAACTGAGAAAAAGGCTAGATTCACCTTTAATATTGAATTAAAGTTAACTTCGGTCAGCATTTTGGGTAAACGGATCCGGACCTGTGATTCGACGGTCCCGGAGGGTCCATAGGAAAATATGGGACTTGGGCGTATGCCCGGCGAATTCCAAGGTCCCAAGCCCGAGAAATGAATTTTTGAAAGAAATTGTTTATTAAAAATATAAGAGTTTTTGGAAATTTGGTTATATTTGAAATCTATGGTATGGGGCCCGTATTTTTGTTCCCGAGCCTGGTACAGGTTCAATATGATGTTTGAGTTGTGTCTGTAAAATTTGGTAAGAAACGGAGGTCATTTGACGTGATTCGACCTGTAGTTGTGAAATTTGATACTTTGGAAATTTTGTAATTTTTCTTTGATTTTAGTGCTAAATTCGTTGTTTAAGATGTTAATTGGGCGATTTGATCGCACCAGTAAGTCCGTAGGATTTTTTTGAGGTTCTGTGCATGTTTGGTTTGGAGCCCCGAGGGCTCGGGTGAGTTTTGGGTGGGTTTCAGGGTGTTTAGAGTTGAAAAATCACTGTTGGTGCACCAGTTCTGGTGTGCCCGCACCTGCGAGCCTAGGGCCGCAGGTGCGGACCCCCAGACGCAGGTGCGGTTCAGCCCCAACCAGCCCTTTTCCGCAGGTGCGACATAAGCTCTGTAGATGCGGATGCACCTCCGCAGGTGCGGCCCCCAGTGGCCTTGCCCATTTCCGCAGGTGCGACATAAGCTCTGTAGATGCGGATGCACCTCCGCAGGTGCGGCCCCCAGTGGCCTTGCCCATTTCCGCAGGTGCGATGGATTTTTCGCACCTACGACAGCGCAAGTGCGGCCTAAGCACCGCAGGTGCGAGGGTCGGGCACTGTGTTTAAGTTAGATGCTTCATCCGATTTCATTTTCATTTCTTCTCCAAAATAGGAGACCAATGGCGATTTTCTCAAGAGAGTTTCGTCCCAAATCATAGGTAAGTAACCCCTAGCTAGTTTCCTTCAATTTCCTAATGATTTTCATCAACTTTTATCAAGAATTATAGGGTTTTAATGGTAGAAAATTGGGGATTTGGATAGAGTTAGGGATTTTTGAATAATTGGAATTTAGACCTCGTTTTGAGGTCGGATTTCGAAATTAATTACATATTCGGGCTCGTAGGTGAATGGGTAATCGATTTTTGGTCCAAACCTCGTGTTTTGACCAAGTTGACCCGGGGTCGATTTTTTACCTTTTGGGAAGAATGATGTAAAACCTATAATTAAGTGTTGGGATGGAATTGTTTGGCATTTATTGATGTTATTGAGTTGAATATGTCTAGATACAAGTGAATTGGAGTCTAATTCAAAAGAGAAAGCGGTAATCGAGGCTTGAGTTTGGTCGTGGAATTTGAGGTAAGTGTTTGGCTTAACCTTAGCATGAGGGAATAAGTGGTGTGTCTTAATTTCTACGTGTAAGTACATGTTCAATGTATAGGTGAGGTAACAGGCACCTATACGTTGGTGTCAAGCATGCCCGTGAGTCGAATATTGTGATTATGTGGGTTTTCGTAAGTAATATTTGTCACACCTCCGTAAGTAATATAAGTCCACAGAAGTATCTTTTGTTTTATTTTGTTGTCAAATTTCAATTGGTTAAGTTATATTCAGAGAGGAGTTTTCTCAATTTATTTTCTTTTTAATCATTCTTTGGATTAGTAAGTTTCCATGGTTAGTTGCTGATTGTAGAGTTTTCTTTCAAATAATTATATAGGGGTAGGTGCAATTCTCCTTTTTATATGATTTGATAAATATGTATCATAATTTTTTAGGACGGGAGTGTTGTTATAGATGGACTATATTACTACCAAAGCTAATTATCTTTATTAGCTTCCGACCAAAAAAGTATATTCATTAGCTTGGAACGTATCTTTTGTCTTTTTTTACCCTTTAAATATAGAATTCATATCGGACAAAATTATAATTTAATTATTTATATTATATTAAAAGTACGAAGGTGCTTAGCGAAATATCGTTCGTCTTTTTTATCCCTTTAAAATAGAATTCACACTAGACAAAATAGTCATTTAATTATCTTCCTTTGTATAGTATTAATCATTCAATTTACTTTCCTAATATTTAGAAATAGTCATTTAATTTCTTTCCTATTTAGGACCTTGATTTAGAAAAGTGAAAACACATTCCTAAAATTCCTACCATAAATAAATGAGAAAAGTACGTTTTAGAGAAGGAATTAAAATGTCTTCAATTCCGAATATCTTAAGTTAATTAAAAGAAAAAATATATTTCAAGAAGGAATCAAATTATTTTAAATTCTAAGTTTTTTCTGTGCATAAATAGAAAAGGACAATACATTAAAAGAAAACTCTTAACTACTTTTGTTATGGGTAATTTCTCGGCATCTTTGTCAAATAAAAACGTAGAATCCTTTTTTCCTTTTTTTTTTGTTTTTTTTACTTTTCTATTTACATGTTAAATTTTGAAATGTTGTTTTTACTTTGATCTATATATATAATTATGTAATCCATAAATATAATTATTTAGGAAGGGATTAGGTGGAATGAGCTTTGTAGATTGTTCCTACTTTCTCATGTGGTATATAAGTTAGAGTTAAATGAAAATCTTTGAGGTGAGAAGAAACATAAGACTCAAAAAAGAGATTATATTGGGAGTGCCTTGCTGACGGCCTACGAAGATTACTGAAATACAGATCAGTTTACCTAGATTATAAGAGTGTAAGGGGTACATGCAGAATAAATTTATTCTTTTTGTATATATTTTTATTGATTAACACGATAGACTTGCACGTACACTAAAAACTAGTTGATGTAAATATTCTCAACTAGAAAATAGTCCGTTATCAACTCGAAAGGTCGCATATCGTCATATTGTTCTATTTTCCCTCGTTAAGGTATTTACTCCCTCGTCTCACTTAGGCCTCATTTGTTTTTTTAAGATTAAGACGTCTGAATTTGAATACAGATCTGAATATCAAGATGTGTATTAAGATTAAGACATCTGAATCTAAATACACATCTGAATATATTAAGATGTATATCAAGATCAGAATAGAAATAATTAAGACTGTTTAATTTTTAACATCTGAATGTATACAATTTATCTTTATCTGAAAATTAATTAACATAAAATTCAAATAAAATATTCGATCAATAAAATATATAGTTTTTTAAAACATGATAGTTGTTGGTGGTGATGGCTAACGGGTGAATGCCGACTAGAGGCAGTGATTGGTGATAGTTTTGGTTGATGATGGTGGTTCATGCTAGTAGCTACTAGTGATTGGTAGTGGTGGCAATTATGATTGAGGATAGTGGTGGTGGTTGCTAATAGTTAATAATGGCGGGTGGTGGTTGTAGTTGTGACTGAGGAAGGTGATGGGTGGGTGGTGGTAGGTTATAATGATGGGCAGTGCCGATTGTGGTCGTTGATGGTGATGGGGTGGTCAATTGAGGTGGATGAGTGTTGATTGTGGATGAAAATGATGGTGGTCGGAGTGGTGGGAATAGTGGGTGGTGATGGTCGATAATGGTGTCGGCTATGATTAAGGATGATGGTGGCGTTGTAGTAGTGGAAGTGGTGGTGGTGGGGTAGTGGTGGTGGTTGAGTATGGCGGTGATGGCGGCATGGTGGTAGTTTATAATGGTAAGCGATAGCGGCAGTTAATAATGAATATATGACAACATCTTAATGAAATTAAGTCTCGATTATAGATCTTAATCATACATACCTATTCAGACCCATTAAGTGGTTGTGAAGTAAGAAAAACAAACAAACTTAATGATTAAGATCTGAATAATTAAGATTCAGACTTTAAAAACTAACACACTTATCTGATATCTGAATGATTAAGATTCAGACATCCATTAACTGCAAACAAATGAGGTCTTAATGTGACACAATTTGATTGAGCATAAAATTTAATTAAAAAGGAAAGAAATAACCTTTGAAAATTATAATACTAAACATATCATGATATTTATATGGCTATAAAATCATACCAGTTATAATAAAATAAAAAGTTTAAAATTAAAGTAAATTTTAAATATAAAATTCGGTACGATTTATAATTTTCATAACGTTAAAAAACCTCCCCTGACTAATCGGTACGTTTATAAATTTATATTAAAGTCTAGAGTTTTATTTAAAACCCTAACAATCGGTACGATTCGGTGTACTCGGTCTACTCGATTTTTAAATATTCATCGATACCCTCATTTTTTTAAAAACAATCGACACCCCTGGTTATTGTCAAACACAAAATTTGAACTCCCATTACATTTTGAAAAAAAAAAAAAAACTCCTATTACAGGTTAATTATTTTTTCTTTTTACAATTCATAATTGAATTTAAACAAACGTAATCTTCATTAGCTCATTGATACCCTAGAACGATAACTACTTATTACACCAAGTGTTGACATTAAATAAAGTAATTTAACCTTAGAAAGCAGAAATTATATTACAATAAGGATATATATTATTTAATTATGATTAAGTAATAAATCTGTATATGCAAGAAATATAGTAAATATTTATTAGCTTAATGTAAATATGCGATGCAACTAACTTTTAGTCTTCGAAACTAAACCTAACAAAGGTGAAGGATGCACAATAAAAAATACAAAGGTACAAAAAAAAAAGAAAAAACACCGAGTACGAGTAATTTTTTTGGGACTTAATTTATACTATTATTTCATCCGGTCTGAGGAGGAGGCGGTGGTGTTACAATCCAAAATTTACAAGTTGCGATGACACCTAACCCGACCCATTAGGTCGGCCAATTAACAGCTAACACAATTGTAATAAAATAAATATGATCAACAATTAATATATCTGGATTCCAAATAATATTCCAAGGACTGGTAGTGCAAGACGTGAGCTACTAAGACTAGATTATTGAGAAAACGCATATGAAATAAATGAAACTCTATTTGAAATGTACTTAAACAGAATTCAACTCTAGAACTACCCAGGGACAAGCGGTAGCAACATCTGGAAGGCACGAATATCTTCAGAGTCAGCTCTCGACATCACCCGCAGCTCCGCTCCAAAATCTGCACGCAAGGTGCAGAAATGTAATATGAGTACAACCGACCTCATATACTCAATAAGTATCTTGACTAACCTCAGTGAAGTAGTAACGAGACTTTGTAGTTAAAAGATACTCACTGATATAACCTGTACATAAGACTAGCAATAGAACAATACTAGAACATAATAGAATAGCTACAAGGAAACAATTATGCAAAGCAGTAGATGATTTCGAGAAGAACCATGATTAATATTCCTCAATATCATGACCAATACTTTCCTTAGAGCGATAACTAGTAAATCACAGTAATAAATTCATAACTTTCATAGTGTGAGAAATATACTCAAGACATCAAATCAAACGACACGACAACAACCTTCGTGCATTTATCTCGTCCTCACTAAATATACGTGTAACAGTACCAACCAGGTGAAGAAAATACCGATAACAATAATGACAAGGTAGAAAACACATGAATGATGACATTAATTAGGAAAGAAGATGTAATGACCCGACCGGTCGTTTCGAAAGTTATAGCCTAGTTTTCCCCATTTCCGCTTCTTTATGTATTATTCAGTTGTAGTGTGTTGTATCGGGTTGGTTGGTTCGGGTCCGGAGTGGTTTCGGAGTGGAACGAGACACTTAGCCCCCTACTTATAAGTTTAAGTTGTATAAGTCAATCGGATGTTGACTTATGAGTAAACGATCTCAAATTTAGATTTTTATGGTTCGGTTAGCTCTGTTAGGTGATTTTGGACTTAGGAGCGTGTCCGGAATGTAATTTGGAGGTCCGTGGTAGATTTAGGCTTGGATTGGCGAAATTTAGAAATTTGGCGATTTTCGGTCGGTAGTGGAAAATTTGATATCGAGGTCGGAATGGAATTCCGGAAGCTGGAGTAGGTTAGTAGTGTAATTTGTGACGTGTGTGAAAAATTTGAGGTTATTTGGGCGTGGTTTTGTAAGTTTCAGCATCGTTGGCAGAATTTGGAAGTTTAGAAGCTCTTAGGCTTGAATCCGAGGTTGATTTGGTGTTTGGGGTTTTTTTTGAGTGTTTCGAAGATTCGACTAAGTTTGTATGTTGATATGTGACTTGTTGGTATTGTTGGCTGAGGTCCCGAGGGTCTCGGTTGTGTTTCGGGTGGCTAACAGATTGATTTTCGTGTTGGGGCGATAGCTGGTTTCTGATGCTTTTTGGAACTTCTGGTGATTTCCGCACCTACGGAAGGGGAGCCGCAGGTGCAAGGTTGCAGGCGTGGAGGAAGGTGCGCAGATACGGAGAAGGGGAGGCTGAGGCTGGAGCGCAGGTGCACAGGCTTGGCCGCACTTGCGAGCCCGCAGGTGCGAGACCTCGGGCACAGGTGCGGAAGCAAGGGAGTTAAGTGAAATGCGCAGGTGCGGCGCCTTGACCGCAGCTGCGGTCCTATAGGCGCGAAAAATAGGCCGCATGTGCGAAAGGCCTGGGCAGAAAGTATATATTGCACACTTCGCCAATTTTTGGGTATTCTTCACCATTGCTATTAAGATTTTGAAGCTTCTGGAGAGTTTTGAAGAGAGTATCAAGGGGGTTTTCATTGAGGTAAGTTACTGGCCCTAATACTCGTGTTTATGGTAATTTCCCATTGATTAAGCCTGTAATTAGTGAAGATTAGGGATGAAATTGAAGGGATTAGGGCTTGGGAATTGGAGAGTTTGATTTGGGGATTTGAGGGACCAAATGAGGTCGGATTTTGATAAACTTGGTACGGTTGGATTCGTGAGTGAATGGACTTTCTAGTTTTTTAACTTTTGTCGGATTTGGAGACATGGTTCGGGGGGGGGGGGGGCAGGATTGAATCGATTTCGGGATTTTGGTCTAATTTGGTAGTTTTTCATGTGGAATTCACTCCGTTAGCATATATTGATGATAATATACTTATTTTGAATAGATTCGGAGCATTTAGAGGCCGAGTCGAAAATCAAGAGCATTATGGGTTAGAGATTTGTCCGGTTTAAGGTAAGTAACAATTGTAAATCTAGTCCTGAGGGTATGCAACCCCAGATTTCATATCATTTTAGTATATTGAGGTGACGCACATGCTAGATGACAGGCGTGTGGGCGTGTACCATTGGGATTGTGACTTGGTCCGTCCCGTAGAAGCTGTAGAGTTGCATAATTTTTTGAAACTGTATAATATCTATGTGTTTTAGAAAGAGTTTATGTAAATTGGTTGAATGCCATGTTTGGGCCTTGTGCCAGTATTGTTTGGACCCTCAGGGGCCTTTTTCTTACTATCCTTCACTGTTTTCGATTGGAAATCTATACTCAGTCATGATTGAACCTGTTTAGTGCATAACTCAGTTTTATTACTCTGTTTTGATGCACATAAATGTTGTTTTGCGTTGAGTTCCCTATTTTTACTGAAATTCCTGAGTGGCTTGTGAGGTTTGACGCCGAGGGCCTGATTTTGTGAGAATATTTAAGGGATCGGGCTGCACGCCGCAACATTTTTGATATTGTCCGAGGGTCTGACTGATGTATGCCATGATTTGGCTTGATATAGCGCTTGGGCTGAAGGAGCCCCTCCGGAGTTTTTACACACCATAGTGAGCGCAGGTACCTAGTGGATGCGAGTACTGAGTGCCGAGTGTTGAGTGACTGGGAGGCATGAGTGATGGTGCGGTATGCCCGAGAGGCTGTTACGAGTGATTGTGAGGTATGCCCGAGGGGCTATTTACTGGTGACAGTGAGGCTTGGCCGATGGGCTATATATGAGTGATGTTTTTTACTAAGGGGTTGTTTATGATTTCATCATTTTTCACTCGATTTTTGATTGATCGTCTGTTGAAATTGTTGGAAAATATCTTTAAATGATTTTCATCAGAACAGGATTTTTAAACAAGATGATTTGACTCAAATACTGATTTGAAAGCATGTTGTATCTTATTGAGATCTTATATTGTGGACCTTATGTATTTTATTTCTCGTCGCTACTGCTCAGTATTTATTTACTGTTGTTACTTACTGAGTTGGCGTACTCACGTTACTCCCTGCACCTTGTGTGCAGATCAAGGTTTAATCGACGTACTAGCGAGTGTTGATTTCACCCGTCGCAGATTTATCGGAGTTGGCAATGTAGCTTCCTGGCGATCGCAACCCTGCTCTTCTCCTTCCTATCTTCCTATAGTTGTTTAGTGGATTTTCGGATTGTATTAGTCTTAGTATTGTTAGACTGATTTTGTAGACGCTCATGACTAGTGACACCCGATGTCAGGCCTTTATTTCCATATTTTCTTTGATTTGAATTTCTTATTAAAGATTTATTGTTAAGTAGCTAGAAAGTTTTCTTTTTTAAATGAAATATGGTGTTGTTTTGGTAGTGATTCGGCTTGCCTAGTACCATGATAGGCACCATCACGACTTGGTAGTTTGGGTCGTGACAAGTTGGTATTAGAGCATAGGTTACATAGGTCTCACGAGCCATGAGCAGGTTTAGTAGAGTCTTGCGGATCGGTACGGAGACGTATGTACTTATCTTCGAGAGGCTGCGGAACCCTTAGGAAGATTCTCACAATCTTGAATTCTTGTCGTTCAAATCCATTGATTCAGCTTGAAGCGTAAGTCTTTGAATTCCTTCCATGCATTCATATGCGCACAAGAGCGCTCGGTATCAGCTGTGCATCGACGGCTTGTGATTTTCGTGGATGAGATGCGAGGTGTGAATTTAGCATGTTGATGATAGGAAAGTCTGGATGAATTGAGGCCGGGTTTTGTCTGTGGCTTGATTACTGAGATTTTGATTGTATGAGCACGTGCATTCGGGACTTACATGTCCGTTTGTGTCCTTATTGGCGGGATTTTGTGACTGGATGACTATGTGGTGAGTATGATTGATGGTGAGATGTGTTCAGATTGATTGAATGTGACAAAAATAGTTTGTTGGAGATGTAGCAATAACTATTGGGTGTTTGACTTCTATCTTGAGTTGACGTATGGCCTCGAGTTTTGGGTGTATTGAAGGACCTCTCATGTAGTTAGTTGTGGAGTGAAGTAGATCTTCATGTTGTGTTATGAGTTCTTGATGATGTCTTTTGGGTTGAATAATTCCCCAGCAGCATTCATGCATTTGATGAACAGTGTATCCCAACCATATGTAGACTCCTTCGTTATGGTATTCATTGATGACATTTGGTGCACTCACGTAACAAGGAGGAGCATGCTCAACATTGGTGGATTCTATCACAGAGATTGAGGAAGGAGAAGCTTTATGCAAAGTTCTTCAAGTGTGAATTTTGGCTCAGTTCAGTAGCATTCTTGGGGCACGTGTTGTCCAGTGAGGGTATTCAGGTGGTCAGATGAGTGTGAGGAGAGCTTTCAGAAGCTCAAGACTGCTTTGACCATAGCTCCAGTGTTAGTTCTGGCATCAGCCTCAGGTTCTTATACCGTGTATTGTGATGTCTCGAGGATGGGCATTGGTTGTGTTTTGATGCGGAAGGGTAGGGTGATTGCCTACGCCTCGCTCCAGTTGAAGACCCATGAGAAGAATTATCTGGTGCATGATCTTGAGTTAGCAGCCATTGCTCACGCCTTGAAGATTTGGTGTCATTACCTGTATGGGGTTCATTATGAGATTTATACTGATCACCGGAGTTTGCAGTATCTGTTTAAGCAGAAGGATCTTAATTTGCGTCAGCGGAGATTGTTGGAGCTTCTTAAGAACTATTATATCACTATTATGTACCATCCAGGGTAGGACAATGTGGTGGTCGATGCTTCAAGTGGCCGGGTAGAGAGTTTGGGGAGCTTAGCATATCTTTCAGCAGCAGAGAGGCCGTTAGCATTGGATGGTCAGGCCTTAGTGGGCCAGCTGGTGAGATTGAATATTTCATAGCCTAGTCGGGTCACTTATGAGAGTTGGCTTGACTATTACAAGGATGAATGCGGGATTAGTAGATGATTTGAGGTATTAGATGGTTTGTGTTATGTAAGCTTATGAAGGATTTAGTTGAATCTCACTGCGGTATTATGGCAGTAATGGAGTATGGGCATTACGAATTATTGTGTATTTTGATCTATGTCCTTGAGCCAAGTGGGGGAGTCTGTTATCAATGAGTTGATTGCACGATTTTGTGTTGTATTGGTTTCAGTTGGGGTATGCTAGTGAGTCAGTTATGACTGCAGGTGTTGAGAGTGAGGATGACTCGAGTAAGGGAATTTCTGGATACAGGTTGTACTTCGCTTTATGGGCATGTGAGAGGCATGGAATAATTGAATGGCTAGTTGTGGAGTATGTGGTGTGCGTGGAGTAGAAGATTGCTCGGTTGCTTAGAAGTGTGGATTACTTCCTAGGGTGTTTGTGTGAAAATGGGGTACAGGTCGTTCGGTCTGTTTGATCAGTTTAATTGAGATTTGCGTAGAGTGAATGACTCTCGAGAATGGTTCTGATGGTTTCAAGGTTTATATGTAACAATTGGGAATCTTCAGGATGTGTATCTGGCTAGAAATTGAGATTTACATTGGAAGGTGTCAGGATTTGTGGTATTTCTATATCATTGTGGATTCTACATTTTGGTAACAGGAAAGGTAAAGAATAGCCTAAATTCATAGAAAGTCTCTTCAGAGTAAGTATTTGAGTTGTGGTACTTTCGGGGTGCTTAAGAGAACACAAAGCGGCTTATGAGCCGTAGGGAGACTTGGTTTTGTGCTAGGATCTCGCCTGGTGAGTTTTGGTTGAGGATTTTGGTATTATGGGAAGTAGAAGGATTAATTTGAAGGCAGTTCGGAAAGAACTCGGAGAAATAGGATAGCTTGGTAGTAGGTTGGATCGGCATGGTAATGAGTAAGATCGTTTCTTTGGGTGCTTATGATGTGGTAAGGTTCTACGTGTGATTTGCGGCAACACTCTTGGATTTTGGCAACCTACGTAGCTTGGTTGAGTTAGAAGGATTTAGTCATCAAGTTTCGGTTAAGTGCAAATGGATTTCGGAGAGTTCTTGATGGTCTCTACCATGGGTTGAGCTGTATATTTCCTACCAATGCGTGGGGCATGTGGCGTTTGTAATTTCCTCCAGAATGGAATCAAACGGAAGGTTCTTAGTGATGCGTGGCTAGAATTCATGATTTTAAGCATTATATACCTTGCATTTTATGTGCTTTAATGATAAAAATACACGTCGTATGTGCCTAATGGAGTTTATTTAATGTGTAGGTGAATTGGAA
>ML425447.1:0-24545 GCA_005239525.1 Nicotiana knightiana
ATCCCCTAATTTCTTTCTTCCCATAATTTCTTCCCGTTCCCTCCACTCCCACCTCATTTCTCTTCATTGAGACATTGAACAATATCTTGGTCAGTCCTCATTTCTGCGCAAACTAATTATTTTGGCGTTGGTTGGTCTATCTCGTTTTCTCAGTTGACGGCAGGTATGGTGTGACACCGTTTTCGACGATCTTCTTTGGCAGGTTGAGACTACAAAATTAATGAAAACTTTCAGTGGTGGGAAGTAATAGGTGCTCAAAGAGGTCTGTTAATTTTGATTTTGACGAGTGTTGCCGAGATGCCATTTTTTTCGATGAAAACCTTGTCGAAATGGTTTTGATATATTTTGAGAAGATCTGATGGCTTGTTTGAAATGATTTCTAGATTGAGGTTGGGCTAAGAGATGTACTAGGATATGAATTGATCATATTTGAATTTTTACCATTGGAAATAGTGGTTGGGCAAGGGAAAGTTTTGGAGGAGCTATGGTGAAGAAGAAAGGAAAGAGAAGAAAATTAAAAATAACGTAAATTTATTTTAAAAGGATGGGACCCAGATATTACAAATGTCAAACAATAAACGGTCTTAGTATCTTACGTGGTATTCATGTCAGGCAATTGAGATACACACTCTAAGGAGGGATTTATTATAAGTATTTTTATCGAGTTGTGCTGCTAAAATGGGAAAATTAAAAGTTCATGTATCAACTTTAAAATCCGGTACAAGTTTAAGTGGCCCAGAAGTCATTAAAAATAAAAAACTTTACAAGGAAAGAAACTAAAAAGAGAAAATTATTTTCTTTTTTCGTGGCACGACTTTTTTGGAGGACACCTTCTTTTTCTTTCGTGCCGTCAATAAATAGTGACAACTGAGACACAGAAAAAAATAGAGTAATTTTTACGTGAAAAAATAAGAAATCAAATTGCGTGCTATTACCCCCGTTTGTCCATACAAATAATTTCTTTTTTTTTCGATTTCTTTTTTCAAATATGTTTTGTCCATGAAATTTAACAAGTTATTTAAAATGTTTCAAAAAAGAGTTTCTCAAAATTTGACCACTTTTTACAAAATTTTCAATTTTTTCCCTACTCACAAAACTGCAATATTATTTCGAGTGAAATAAATGTCCAAACATAATTTCAAATTCCAAATACCATTTTTTAATTTAACTTCAAATACTTTTTTAAAAAAAATTATAATTTTTATGTCTAAAGCCTACTATTTTTCTCGAAAAGAAGATGAATTTAACTTTTGAGAGTTGGTGGATATTTCTTGTTATGAATAGTGCTCTCTCAAGAACTTTGTGTATCAAGAATTCTCAAAGTAAAATCCACTACGTTAACGATATTATAGTAGAAAATACCGCTCGAAATGTAAAATCTGTTATAAATAGAATTGTATTTAAGGTGAATATGTATATTTTAGAGAGATTTTACGGATTATTATTTAGTGGCTAAGTCACTCTTTCCTATAAATAGAGGGGTTCTATTCCAGTGTAAATGTGTCACGACCCGATTTCCCCTCCGAAGGCATCGTGACGACACCTAGTCTCTACGACTAGGTAAGCCTAATTGCGGAAACACATATTAAATAAAATCAATAAAAATAAAGATGAAATAAGTGAGTCTACAATGAAACATCGCCACTTGGCGCATACAAAATACAACTTTCCCAAAATCAGGAATATCACTTTAGTCACAAGCTCTGTCTCAAAATAGCTCTATACAACGTAAGAAAATTTACATGAAAATCTATCTAAGTCTAGAGTGGAAGGTGGCTCGAAGGACTCTGCGGACGTGGAAGAATTACCTTTCGGTCTCCTAGAAGCTTCTGCTCGGGCCACTAGCCACGAAACTGAGCTCTGGTACCTGGATCTGCAAACGAAAAACATGTACAAGAAAGGGCATGAGTACACCACAAATTGGTACCCAGTAAGTGCCAAGTTTAACCACAATCGAGTAGTGACGAAGTCAGGTTAAGGCTCTATTGTATTTTTATAGTAAAACAGTATAAAAAATGTACACAGAGAGATATAATAAGCTGAGGCAAATCAGTAGAAACAATGAAAAAAAAAAGAAATAATAACAGGGAGCCCTCGGCTCAGCACAACATATATCACAGTAACAAGTATGCAATGCAGTATAGGGGGAAAGCTCTCGGAATCTCGTCTGTAGTTCCAATTTAAATATGCAATGCAGTATAGGGGGAAAGCTCCTGGAATCTTGTCTGTAGTCCCAATTTAAATATGTTATGCAGCACAGGGGAAAGCTTCCGGAATCTCGTCTGTAGTCCCAATTTAAATATGTAATGTAGTACAGGGGGAAAACTCTCGAAATCTCATCCGTAGTCCCACTTTAAATATACAATGCAGTACAAATACAGGATACAATTTTTATTTAAAACAGTTCAGGAAAAATCACAGGCAAAATATGGATAAAACTACCTAAACACGGTACATATATTATTAACTAGGGAAAATTCAAGTAAAACAGGTAGGCATGGTATTTCCTAATCTAAACTACATAGTGGATACAGGAATAAGTGAAATAGGAGTGAAATTAATTAAGTCATGGAGGGAAAAAAATGGAGTTTTAGAAACAATGACTCGTGTACGTACTCGTCACCTCACGCACACGGTGCCCAAACAACATAGAACATTATTAAAATAGCCTAGGGGAAGTCCCCAACACAGAGTTAGGCAAGTCACTTACCTCGACTGCGCTACTCAACTCAAAACCACGCTCTTGCTATGAGTATCCGACTCCGAATGACCCAAATCTATTCAATTCGATTGCCTAATGTTGATATCACTTTAAGGAATCAAAATAGCTAAAAGTTCAAAGCTAATACGCGAAATTAAGAAAATTGCCCAAAAAGTCCCCTAGGCACATGCCTCGGAATCGAGTTAAAGTTACAAATTTAGAACACCCATTCACTCACGAACTCACACGAACAAGAATCATCAAAAATCGACGACAAAATCCTATTAAACTCTCGGATTTCCTAATTGGCGATCTTCTTCCCATTTGCATGATTTCTCACCTAAATCCCTTAATTGCATGGAAGAAATTGTTATAAATTAATGATATGCAAAGGAAATAGTGTTAGGAATTGTTACCTATGAAGATTTACCTCAAAACTCACTCCAAATCGCCTACACCCGAGCTCCACATGATTTTAGAAGTTTTGACATCCAAGCCCTCGAATCTGATATAACTGCCTAGCAATTTCCGCACCTGCGCCCATGGACCACACCTGCGGTCCCACACCTGAGGAAGATCCATCGCAGGTGCGAAAACCCACTAAAAGGCCTGGGCCCGCACCTGCGGTTAATTGGCCCCATCTGCAGCTCCGCACCTGCGAAATCTCAACCGCCCTGCGAGACTGGTTGACTTGACCAAGTCCGCACCTGCGAGCCCCTCGTCCGCACCCGCATGTCTGCACCTGCGGAAAGTCTATCGCAGGTGTGAGACACCACAACCAACAATGCTTCAGCTGTTCTTCCAAGCTCTAAATTCACCCGTTGAGCATCCGAATCACCGAGGCCCCCGGGACCTCAACCAAACTTACCAACCAGTTCTAATACCTTATCCAAACTTAGTCGAGCCTCCAAAACACATCATATAACACCAAAATCAACAATTATACATGGATTCAAGCCTAAGAACTTATGAAGTTTCCAAAATTTACAGCCGATGCCGAAACACATCAAAACTACTCCGAATGACCTAAACTTTTACGCACATGTCACAAATGATACAACGGACCTACAACCACTCTCAGAGTTCCGTTTCGAGCCCGATATCAAAATTTCACCTATTGGGTGAAACCGCCGAAATTCTAATCTTCGCCATTTCAAGCCTAAATCTACTACATACCTCGAAAATACATTCCGTACACGCTCCTAACTCCGAAATCATCCAACGGAGCTAACGGAGTCGACAAAATCCTATTCCGGACCCGTCTTCCCGCAGTTCCAACTACAGTCTGATTTTTAAAGCTTAAACTCACATATAAGGACTATGTGTCCAAGAACTCTCCGAATTTCACCACTCAACATTTCGACAAGTCCCCAAAGCAGAAATAGACACGGGGAAAACACTTATTAGGGGATCGGGGCGCTAAGTCTCAAAACGACCTACCGAGTGGTTACATTCTCCCCCTCTTAAGAAAATTGTTCGTCATCGAACGAGTATAGAGACATACCTGAAGCTGTGAAAAGATGAGGGTATTGACTATGCATATCCTGCTCAGTCTCCCAAGTCGCCTCCTCGACCAGCTGACCCCTCCACTGAAGCCTTACTGGCACAATATCCTTTGACCTGAGCTTTCTAACCTGTCTATCCAATATAGCTACTGGCTCCTCAACATATGATAAATTCTTGTCCAACTGGACTGAACTGAAATACAAAACATGAGTCAGGTCACCGTAATACTTCCGGAGCATGGAGACGTGGAATACCGGATGAGCTCCTGCTAGGTTGGGAGGCAGGGCTAGCTCATAAGCAACCTCCCCTCGCAACACCTCAAAAGGGACAATAAATCTCGAAATCAACTTACCCTTCTTCCCGAACCTCATGACGCCCTTCATAGGCGATACCCAAACCAAAACCTGATCACCAGCCATAAATGCTAAATGACGAACCTTTCGGTCCGCATAACTCTTCTGCCTGGACTGAGCTGCGCGAAGTCTCTCCTAAACCACCTTCACCTTGTCCAGGGCGTCCTGGACCAAATCTATACCCAACAATCGGGCCTCGCCCGGCTCAAACCATCCCACTGGGAACCGACACTGTCTACCATACAAAGCCTCATACGGCACCATCTGAATGCTGGACTGGTAGCTGTTATTATAAGCAAACTCTGCAAGTGGCAAGTATCAGTCCTATGACCCTCCGAAATCCATCACACAGGCACATAGCATATTCTCAAGAATCTGAATCGTGCCCTCAGACTGCTCGTCCATCTGAGGTTGAAAGGATGTACTCAACTCTACTCTGGTGCCTAGCTCCTGCTGAACGGCTCTCCAAAACCGTGAAGTGAAGTGTGTACCTCTGTCTGAAATGATAGATATTGGAATACCGTGGAGGCGAACAATCTCTCTGATATAAATCTCCACCAACCTTTCGGAAGAGTTTGTAGTCAACACAGGAATGAAATGGGCTGACTTAGTCAACCGATCCACAATCACCCAAATAGCGTCGAACTTTTCCAAAGTCCGAGGAAGTCCAACCACGAAGTCCTTGGTGATGAGCTCCCACTTCCACTCTGGAAGCTCAATCTGCTGAAGTAACCCTCCCGGTCTATGATGCTCATATTTGACTTGCTGACAATTGAGACACTTTGTCACAAACTCCACTATATCCTTTTTCATCCTTCTCCACCAATAGTGATGTCTCAGATCTTGGTATATCTTTGCGGTACCCGGGTGAATAGAATACCGCGAGCTATGGGCCTGCTCAAGAATCAACTCCCGAAGCCCATCCACATTGGGCATACAGATCCGACCATGCATCCTCATCACAACGTCATCTCCTATAGTCACATACCTGGTGTCACCTTGCTGAACCCTGTCCTGAAGAACTAGAAGGTGGGGATCATCATACTGGCGCTCTCGAATGCGGTCATAACGAGAAGACGAGACACCACAAAAGCTAAAACCCAGCAAGGCTCCGAATGATTCAACCTCACGAATTGACTGGCTAAAGGACTGAATATCTAAGACTAAGGGCTTCTCAACTGCCGGAAGATATGCCAAACTCCCCAAACTCTCTGCCCGGAGACTCAAGGCGTCAACTTCCACATTGGCCTTCCCCGAGTGGTATAATATAGTGATGTCATAGTCCTTTAGCAACTCCAACCATCTTCGCTGGCAAAAATTGAGGTTCTTCTGCTTGAATATGTGCTGCAAACTCCGGTGATCGGTGAAAATCCCACAGGGAACGCCGTATAAATAATGACGCCATATCTTCACGGAGTGAACAATCGCTGCCAACTCGAGATCATGAACTGGATAGTTCTTCTCATGCACCTTCAACTGTCTTGATGCATAGGCAATCATCCTACCGTCCTGCATCAACACCGCCCCGAGGAAAATCCACGAAGCATCATTATAGACGGTATAGGACCCTGAACCCGAAGGCAATACCAACACTGGAGCTGAAGTCAGGGCTGTCTTGAGCTTTTGAAATCTCTCCTCACACTCCTCAGTCCACCAGAACGGAGCACCCTTTTGAGTCAACCTGGTCATCGGTGCTACAATAGATGAAAAACCCTCCACAAAACGGTGAGAGTACCCAGCCAAACTAAGGAAATTGTGGATCTCTGTAGCTAATGATGGTCTAGCCCAACTCTACACCGACTCCACCTTTTTCGGATCTACCTTGATCCCAGCCCAAGTGTAACGACCCGATCCGTTGTTACATAAAAACCTGCATTATAATCACTGTTATTGACTTTTCATAGGTTGGTTATTCTGTTATTGATATGTTAGAGTCGATAGGCTTGAAATAGAATGGTTGTAGTGAAGTTTAGTCGTTTATCCTTTAAAGATAGCCTTATAATGGGAAAAATCAACTGAGTGGACTTATTGGGAAAAAACCTCGGAATGCGTATTTTATGGCTCGGATAGCTTTGTTAGGTGATTTGGGACTTAGGAGTGTATTCGGAATATTTTGTGACGCCCGGTGTAGAATTAGGCTTGAATTGGCGAAAGTTAGTTTTTGGCGATTTCCGGTCGAAAGTGGAAAATAGGCTATCGGGGTTGTAATGGAATTCTAACAGTTGGAAAAGGTTCGTAATGTCATTTTGGATATGTCTGAAAAATTTCAGGTTAATCGGAGTTGTTTTGGGTAGTTTCGGCATCGTTGGAGGATTTTAGAAATTTCAAAGTTCTTAGGCGTGAATTTGATGTGATTCTTGTGTTTTGATGTTATTTTTAGTGTTTCGGGAGTGCAACTAAATTTGAATTATCATATATGAGGTGTTGGTATGTTTGGTTAGGGTCCCGAGGGGCTCGGGATGTTTTCAGATGGTTAACAGGGAGTTTGTAATAATTTTTGTCACTACTATGTTCTGTTGCTGGTGTTTTTCGCACCTGCGGATGGGGAACTGCAGGTGCGGTTCCGCAGGAGCAGACGTGGTACCGCAGGTGAGGGAATTGGCTAAGTGATGGTATTTTGTTAGGTACGAGGTATTTTCCGCACCTGCGAGGCAGCAGGTGCGGGAGGTCGATCGCAGGTGCGGAATTAGATTTCTTCGGATTTTTCGCAGGTGCACACCTGGGATCCGCGGGTGCGGTTTCACAGGTGCGTGTAAGTGGTCGCAGGTGCGGACCCACTGGGCAGAAGGTATAAAAATGTGCCTTCGCGAATTTTAGCCATTTTCTCAATATTTCGTCTGGGTTTGAAGCTTTTGGAAGGGTTTTGAAGAGGGGATTCGATAGTTCTTCACCAAGGTAAGATTTTTGGACTCTAAACTCATTTATATGTGACTAAACGTCGGAATTATTTTGGAAATTAGGGAAAAATTAGTGTAAATTGGGTGATTAGGGCTTGGGATTAAGAATCTTTAAAATGGTGATTTGAGGGGTCATTTGGACTCCGAATTTAGTGTTCTTTATATGTACGGACTCGTGAGATGATGAAGAACAGTTTGGTATAAAAATTTCTGAATTTCAGGATGTGGGCCCGGGTGTCGGGTTTGACCCATTTCGGGATTTTTGAGTATTTTTGATACATTTCTATTGGGATTAGTTCCTTAGCATATTATAATGATATACATCGGAGTGTTGGTAGATTTGGAGCACTCGAAGGTCGAATTTAGAGGCAAGGGCACTGCAGAGTAGTGTATTAGCCAGTTTTGAGGTAAGTAACGCATCCAAACTTGGAACTGAGGGTTCGAAACCCCAAACTATTTTATATTTGCTGTTAATTAAGACGCACTTGCCAAGTGACGGGTATGCGGGCGTTTACCGAATATCTGTAGCCTGGCTCATCCCATGACACTGTCTAATGGTTATCTCAGGTTGATATTTGTACTGTGAAGGTTGTATTTACCTTGAACGCAATAGAAATCATGCAAAGTATAAATGCTAAGGCTTCACGCCAATATGTTTAGACCGGAATGGTCGATTATTGTTGTCTCTATCTATGATTATTTCTTTCATGTACTCAGTCCTGTTATAGTATATGTTTCATGCCTCAGTCTCGTAAGTTGCTAGTTTATTCTATATTATCATTAGTTTGGGCTGATTTTCATATGTTAGAGCATTGTGAGTGACACTGGAAGGTACTGACTGAGTGAGGCGTGAAGCCTGGTTTCGAGACAGTTATGAGGTCGGACTGCACACCGATCGGATCCTGAAATCATGCATTCGTCGGCTTGATATAGCGCTTGGGCTTAAAGGAGCCCCTCCGGAGACTATACACCCCAAGTGAGCGCACATATATTGTGGGATGGATTTCCCTGGGCATGGATTTGTCCGAGCATTCTGTTCCGGAGATGGATTTCTCCGTGGTTATCATGTTCTGGAGATGGATTTCTCTGTGGGGGCTGGATCGGCCTTTTTCCTCAGTACTTGGTGACTGTGTCACTTGTGTTTACGTAATATCCGCGATGGATTTCCCTGGGCCGGAAGGCCGTATTCTAGTACTGAGTGGACCACTTTATGAGAGAGTTATTACTGAGTATACATCCTTGGTTCTATATGCATTCATGCTAGTATGCAGAGTTACAGACATATCTTGATGCATCGTGTTTATTTCCTGTATATTACTGTCATGCCCAAGTTATGTACTGTTGTTTGAATTATCGGAGGCTTAGTCTGTCACTACCTCTACGCCTATAGTTTGGTTTCGTTACTACTGAGTTGGTGTACTCACGTTACTCCCTGCACCTTGTGTGCAGATCCAGGTATAGTGGAATTCAGCTCGGGTTAGTGAGCATAGCAGTTTCATCAGAGTTGACGAGGTAGCAGCTGGCGACCGTGATCTCGTCTTCTCTTTCCTTTCTACCTATCGTATTTATTTTCAGACTATGTTAGTCATTTCCTTTGGTTTTATTAATTATTAGCAGCTCATGACTATGTGATACTGGATTCGGGGTTAGTAGGATTTGGTATTTTGAATGTCATAAACTGGTTTTCCCAAAAATATTGGATTGATTATTATTATTACTGATTTTAGACTTGTTAAAAAGAGCATTATATGGGAAATTGTATTTAGTTAGATAAAATGGGTGGCTTGCCTGGTTCCACGACAGGCGCCATCACGACTCCGGAAATGGGTCGTGATAAGTTGGTATCAGAGCGCTAGGTTAAATAGGTCTCACCAGTCATGAGCAGGTTTAGTAGAGTCTTGTGGATCGGTATGGAGACGTCTGTACTTATCTTCGAGAGGGTACAAAACCTTTAGGAAAAATCTCACATTCTTTGAATTCTGTTGTGCGAATCTGTTTAACTCTGAAATTAAACTTCTGTTGTTTTCATTCTCTCACATATGGTGAGGACTCATGCTACTGATAGTGGTGACCAGATCCCAGTAGGACCAGCCCGAGGTCGAGGGAGTGGTCACGGCCGAGGTAGAGGGAGGGGTGCAACCCGCACAGCAGCCGGGGCAGCACCTGTGGACCCTCCCATTTCCCAGGAGTAGGTCCCCGCAACTGAGATTCCAGCAGGGAAGACTTAGGCATCAGCAGTGCCCATTGTGATTCCGGGTCTTCAGGAGACCCTAGCCAAGATTTTGACGGTGTGCACTAGCTTGGCACAGGTCGTCGCTATGTCCACTACTGCTACTACTTCTCAGGACAGGGAGGCATCCAGACTCCAGCTGCCCGGACACCTGAGCAGGTCACCCAGGGACTTCAGACACCTGGGGCAGCCCCAGTACAGCAGATTGCTCTGTTACAGGATTATGTGGTCCCAGCTTTAGCTGATGATGAGCAACATAGGTTGGAGAGGTTCAGCAGACTCCAGCCTCCGACTTTTAGGGGTATAGAGGGAGAGGATGCCCAGGCCTTCTTGGACAAGTGTCGGAGGATACTACGCACCGCAGGGATATTAGAGGCCAACGGGGTTCCATTCACTACATTCCAGTTTTCAGGAGCTGCACTTGCTTGGTGGAAGGCCTATGAGAGGCGTAGACCCACTGATGCAGCGCCCCTTACATGGCACCAATTCTCCATTCTCTTTCTGGAGAAGTATATACCACAGTCTCACAGAGAGGAGCTGTGTAGAGAGTTCGAGCAGTTGCGTCAGGGAGACATGACCGTGATGCAGTATGAGATGAGGTTCTCTGAGTTAGCCTGTCATGCCATCTGGCTAGTTCCCACAGACAGGGAGAGGATTCAGAGATTTGTTGATGGGCTCGCTTGCCAGCTACGGGTTTTTCTGACCAGGGAGAGGGTATCCGGTGCTTCTTTTGAGGAGGTGGTTCACATAGCCAGGGAGATTGAGTAGTGCGCCGCCAGGAATGTGTTGAGAGAGAGGCCAAGAGGCCTCGAGGTTCTGGTAATTATAGTGGTGATCACTCAGGAGGTCAGTGTCGACACAACAGAGGCAGACCATTTAGGCGTCCTCCGCCATAGCTTCAGATGCAGTGATTACAGGTATTATCTCAGTCTTTCACCGGGATGCTGCAGTATTATTTTATCCTGGTTCTACGTATTCATATGTTTCTTCATACTTTACACATTTCCTGGATACACCCCATGAGTCCTTGTTTTCACCTGTTCATGTGTCGACTCCGGTGGGGGATACTGTTGTAGTAGACCGGGTGTACCGGTCTTGTACTATATCTATTGGGGGCAGGGAGACCTGGGCAGATCTATGATTACTTAGCATGGTTGACTTCGATGTGATTTTAGGCATGGATTGGTTATCTCCATGCCATGCGGTTCTCGACTGTCATGCCAAGACCGTGACCTTAGCGATGCCCGAATTGCCGAGGATTGAGTGGAGAGGTTCGGTGGAGTACGTGCCTAGCCGGGTGATTTCCTTTCTAAAGGCTCATCGTATGATTAGGAAGGGGTGTGAGTCTTATCTGGCCTTTGTGAGGGATGTTAGTAGTGAGATTCCTTCCATTGATTCTGTTCCCTTGGTCCGTGAGTTCTCGGACATTTTCCCAGCAGACCTGCCAGGCATGCCACCTGACAAGGAAAACAAAAATTTTGGTATTGACTTATTTCCTGAGACCCAACCTATCTCTATTCATCCTTACCGCATGACCCCAACAGAGTTGAAAAAATTGAAGGAACAACTTCAGGAACTCCTAGATAAGGGGTTCATTCGGCGTAGTGTGTCGCCTTGGGGTGCACCGGTGTTGTTCGTAAATAAGAAGTATGGATCCATGCGTATGTGCATTGACTATAGGCAGCTAAACAAGGTTACGGTGAAGAACCGATATCCTTTGCCCCGTATTGATGACTTGTTTGATCAGTTTCAGGGAGCTAGGGTGTTCTCCAAGATCGACTTGAGGTTTGGGTACCATCAGCTGAAGATTCAGGATTCTGATATTCCGAAGACTGCTTTTAGGACAAGATATGGCCACTATGAGTTTCTGGTTATGTCTTTTGGGCTGACTAATGCCCCGACCACGTTCATGCATTTGATGAACAACGTGTTTCAGCCTTACCTTGATTCATTCGTTATTGTGTTCATTGATGACATCCTGCTGTACTCTCGTAGCTAGGAGGAGCACGCTCAACATTTGAGGGTTGTGTTGCAGAGATTGAGAGAGGAGAAGCTTTATGCAAAGTTCTCCAAATGTGAATTTTGTCTTGGTTCAGTAGCTTTCTTGGGTCACGTGGTGTCTAGTGAGGGTATTCAGGTTTACTTGAAGAAGATAGAGGCGATGCAGAGTTGGCCCAGACCGTCCTCAGCTATGGAGATTAGGAGTTTCCTGGGCTTGGCGGTTTATTACCGTCGCTTTGTGGAGGGATTTTCTTCTATTGCTTCACCTTTGACCAGATTGACCTAGAAGGGTGCTCCATTTAGATGGTCCGATGAGTGCGAGGAGAGCTTTCAGAAGCTCAAGTCAGCATTGACTACTGCTCCGGTATTGGTATTGCCTACAGTTCGGGTTGTCTATTGTGATGCTTCTAGAGTTGGATTGGGAGCGGTTTTGATGCAGGACATCAGGGTGATTGCCTACGCGTCCAGACAGTTGAAGGTGCACGAGAAGAATTATCCAGTGCACGATCTTGAGTTAGTTGCCATTGTTCATGCCTTAAAGATTTGGCGGCATTACTTGTATGGGGTACAGTGTGAGATTTTCACTGATCATCGTAGCTTGCAGTATCTGCTAAGGCAGAAGGACAATTTGCATCAGAGGAGATTGTTAGAGCTTCTTAAGGACTATGACTTAACTATTTTGTATCACCCGGGGAAGTCCAATGTAGTGGCCGATGACTTGAGTCGCAGAGCCGAGAGTTTGGGGAGCCTAGCTTTCCTTTCAACAGCAGAGCGACCATTAGAACTTGATGTTCAGGCTTTAGCGGGACAGTTGGTGAGATTGGATTTGTCAGACCCTCCGCGGGTGGTGGCTAGCATGGCTTCCTAGTCTTCTTTATTTGATCAGATTAAGGCACGACAGTATTATGACCGCCACTTGTTAGTTCTTCAGGATAGAGTTCGTCGAGGTGATGCCCTGGATGTGACTATTGGTGATGACGGAGTTATGAGGGTGCAGGGCCGTATTTGCATGCCCAATGTGGATGGTATTCGAGAGTTGATATTAGTAGAGGCTCACAGTTTGCGGTATTCTATTCATCCAGGTGCCGCGAAGATGTACCAGGATCTGAGACAGCAGTATTGGTGGAGGCGGATGAAGAGAGATATTATTGAGTATGTAGCACGGTGTCTCAACTGCCAGCAGGTCAAGTATGAGCACTAGAGACCAGGTGGATTACTTCAGAGGTTAGATATTCCGGAGTGGAAGTGGGAGCGGATTACCATGGAATTTTTAGTTGGGATTCCACGAACTTCGAAGGGTTTTGATGCTATTTGGGTCATTATAGATAGATTGACTAAGTCCGCGCACTTCGTTCCTGTCAACACTTCTTATACTTCAGAGCGGTTGGCTGGTATTTACATTAAGGAGATTGTCCGATTGCATGGAGTACCAGTTTCTATTATTTCTGACAGAGGTACTCAGTTCACATCTCAATTTTGGAAGGCCGTACAGAGAGGTATGGGTACTGAGGTAGAGTTGAGCACTGCATTTCATCCTCAGACCAACGGGCAGTCGGAAAGGACTATTCAGATTTTGGAGGACATGTTACGGGCTTGTGTGATTGATTTTAGTGGTTCATGGGATCAGTTCCTGCCACTAGCGGAGTTTGCATATAATACCAGCTACCAGTCTAGTATTCAGATGGCCCCGTATGAGGCTTTATATGGTAGGAGGTGTAGATCTCCGGTTGGTTGGTTCGAGCCTGGTGAGGCTAAGTTATTGGGCACAGAGTTGATTTAGGATGCGTTGGGGAAGGTGAATCTGATTCCGGAGCAACTTTGCACGGCACATTCTATACAGAAGAGTTATGCAGACCGGAAGGTCCGGGGTGTGTCTTTTATGGAAGGGGATAAGGTACTGCTGAAGGTATCACCCAGGAAGGGTGTTATGAGGTTAGGAAAGAGAGGAAATCTTAGTCTGCGGTTTATTGGTCCTTTCGAGGTGCTTCAGAAGGTTGGAGAGGTAGCTTATAGACTTGCCTTGCCACCCAGTCTATCGAGTGTTCATCTGGTATTTCATGTGTCGATGCTCAGAAAATATGTTGGTGACCCGTCTCATGTGTTAGACTTCAGCACAGTTCAGCTCGAGGATGATATGTCTTATGAGGTAGAGCCAGTGGCTATTTTGGATCGCGAGGTCAGAAAGTTGAGGTCAAAGGAGATAGCTTCAGTGAAGGTGCAGTGTAGAGGTCAGCCAGTGGATGAGGCTACTTGGGAGACCGAGCGGGAGATGCAGATCAAAAATCCTCACGTGTTTGAGACTCCAAGTATGTTTCTAGACCCATTCAAGGACGAATGTTTGTTTAAGAGGGGGAGAATGTAATGACCCGGTCCGTCGTTACGTAAAAACCTGCATTATAATCGCTGTTATTGACTTATCATAGGTTGGTTATTCTATTATTGATGTGTTAGAGTCGATAGGCTAGAAATCGAATGGTTGTAATGAAGTTCAGTCGTTTAGCCTTTAAAGATAGCCTTATAATAGAAAAAGTCAACTGAGAGTTGACTTATTGGGAAACAACCTCGGAAAGCGGATTTTATGGCTCGGATAGCTTCGTTAAGTGATTTGGGACTTAGGAGTGTGTTTAAAATATTTTTGTGATGCCCGGTGTAGAATTAGGCTTGAATTGGCGAAAGTTAGTTTTTGGCGATTTCCGATCGACAGTGGAAAATAGGCTATCAGGGTCGTAATGGAATTCCAACAGTTAGAACAGGTTCGTAATGTCATTTTGGATATGTCTGCAAAATTTCAGGTTAATCGGAGTTGTTTTGGGTAGTTTCGGCATCGTTGGAGGATTTTAGAAATTTCAAAGTTCTTAGGCTTGAATTTGATGTGATTCTTGTGTTTTGATGTTATTTTTAGTGTTTCGGGAGTGCAAATAAGTTTGAATGATTATATATGAGGTGTTGGTATGTTTGGTTGGGGTCCCGAGGAGCTCGGGATGGTTTCAGATGGTTAACGGGGAGTTTGGAATAATTTTTGTCTCTGCTATGTTCTAATGCTGGTGTTTTTTGCACCTGCGGATGGGGAGCCGCAGGAGCGGACGTGGCATTGTAGGTGCAGGAGTTGGCTAAGTGACGGGATTTCCGCAGGTGCGAGGTAATTGCCGCACCTGTGAGGTCGCAGGTGCGGGAGGTCGATCGCAGGAGCAGAATTAGAGTTCTTGGGATATTTCGCAGGTGCACCTGGGATCCGCAGGTGCGTGTAAGTGGTTGCAGGCGTGGACCCACTGGGCAGAAGGTATAAAAGCGTGCCTTCGTGAATTTTAGCCATTTTCTCAATATTTCATCCGAGTTTGAAGCTTTTGGAAAGGTTTTGAAGAGGGGATTCGATAGTTCTTCACCAAGGTAAGATTTTTGGACTCTAATCTCGTTTATATGTGATTAAAGGTCGGAATAATGGTGGAAATTAGGGAAAAATCAGTGTAAATTGGGTGATTAGGGCTTGGGATTAAGAATCTTTAAAGTGGTGATTTGAGGGGTCATTTGGACTCCGAATTTAGTGTTCTTTATATGTACGGACTCGTGAGATGATGAAGAACAGTTTGGTATAAAAATTTCTGAATTTTGGGACATGGGCCCGGGGGTTAGGTTTGACCAATTTCGGGATTTTTGAGTATTTTTGATACATTTCGATTGGGATTAGTTCCTTAGCATATTATAATGATATACATCTGGTTGTTGGTAAATTTGGAGCACTCGGAGGTCGAATTTAGAGGCAAGGGCACTGTAGAGTAGTGTATTAGCCGGTTTTGAGGTAAGTAACGCTTCCAAACTTGGAACTGAGGATTCGAAACCCCAAACTATTTGATATTTGCTGTTAATTAAGGTGACGCACTTGCCAAGTGAGGGGTATGCGGGCGTTTACCGAATATTTGTAGCCTGGCTCATCCCATGGAACTGTCTAATGGTTATCTCAGGTTGATATTTGTACTGTGAAGGTTGTGTTTACCTTGAACACAATAGAAATCATGCAAAGTATAAATGTTAAGGCTTCACGCCGATATGTTCAGACCGGAATGGTCGATTATTGCTGTCTCTATATGTGATTATTGCTTTCATGTATTCAGTCATGTTATAGTATATGTTTCATGCCTCAGTCTCGTAAGTTGCTAGTTTATTCTATATTATCATTAGTTTGGGCTGATTTTCATATGTTAGAGCATTGTGAGTGAGACTGGAAAGTACTGACTGAGTGAGGCTTGAAGCCTAGTTTTGAGGTCGGACTGCACACAGCAGCGATCCTGAAATCATGCCTTCGTTGGTTTGATATAGCACTTGGGCTGAAAGGAGCCCCTCCGGAGTCTATACACCCCCAGCGAGCGCACATATATTGAGGGATGGATTTACCTGGCAACGGACTTGTCCGAGTATTCTGTTCTGGAGATGGATTTCTCCGTGGTTATCATGTTCCGGAGATGGATTTCTCTGTGGGGGCTGGATCGACCTTTTTCCTCAGTACGTGGTGATTGTGTCACTTGTGTTTACGTAATATCCGGGATGGATTTCCCTAGGCTGGAAGGCCGTATTCTAGTACTAAGTGGACCACTTTATGAGAGAGTGATTACTAAGTATACATCATTCTTGGTTCTATATTCATTCATGCTAGTATGCAGAGTATATCTTGATGCATCGTGTTTATTTCATGATATATTATTGTCATATCCAAGTTATATATTGTTGTTTGAATTATCGGAGGCTTAGTCCGTCACTACCTCTCAACATGTAGTTTGGTTTCGTTACTACTGAGTTGGTGTACTAACGTTACCCCCTGCACCTTGTGTGCAGATCCAGGTACAGCAAAATTCAGCTCGGGTCAGTGAGCACAACAGTTTTATCAGAGTTGACGAGGTAGCATCTGGCGACCGTGATCTCGTCTTCTCTTTCCTTTCTACCTGTCGTATTTATTTTCAGACTATGTTAGTCATTTCTTTTGGTTTTATTAATTATTAGCAGCTCATGACTGTGTGACACTAGATCCGGGGTTAGTCGGATTTGGTCTTTTGAATGTCATAAACTGGTTTTCCCAAAAATATTGGATTTATTATTATTATTACTGATTTCAAACTTGTTAAAAAGGGCATTATATGGGAAATTGTATTTAGTTAGATAAAATGGGTGGCTTTCCTGGTTCCACGACAGGCGCCATCACGACTCCGGAAATGGGTCGTGAAACCAAGACACTGTGTGGCCCAAGAATGCCACTGAGTCAAGCCAGAACTCACATTTAGAGAATTTTTCATACAATCTCTTCTCCCTCAAAGTCTGAAGCACAGTCTTCAAATGTTTCTCATGATCTTCCCGTGATCGGGAATACACCAGGATGTCCTCAATAAACACAATGACGAAGGAATCAAGATAAGGCCGGAACACACTGTGCATCAAATTCATAAAAGCTACTGGGGCATTGGTCAGCGCAAATGACATAACCAGAAACTCATAGTGGCAATATCTGATTCTGAAGGCAGTCTTCAGGATATCCAGCTCTCGAATCTTCAACTGATGATAGCCAGAACGCAAGTCAATCTTGGAGAAAAGCCTGGAACCCTGTAGTTGGTCGAATAAATCATCAATGCGAGGCAGAGGATACTTGTTCTTCACGGTGACCTTGTCCAACTGCCGATAATCAATACACATGCGCATAGAACCATCCTTTTTCTTCACAAATAATACTGAAGCACCCCAAGGTGATACATTGGGTCTGATGAAACCCTTATTAAGCAACTCATGTAACTGCTACTTCAATTCCTTCAACTCAGGAGGAGCCATACGGTAAGGAGGGATAGAAATGGGCTGAGTGCCTGGCAACAAATCAATTCCGAAATCAATATCTCTGTCGGGCGGCATACCCGGAAGATCAGCTGGGAATACATCAGGAAAGTCCCTCACTACTGGAACTGACTCAACTGGAGGAGTATCAACACTGACATCTCTCACATAGGCCAAGTACGCATCACACCCCTTCTCAACCATCCGCTGAGCCTTAAGAAATGAAATGACCCTGCGGGGAGTATACTCTAAGGTACCTCTCCACTCTAATCTCGGCAAGCCTGGCATAGTCAGCGTCACGGTCTTAGCGTGACAATCAAGAATAGCATAATGGAGCGACAACCAGTCCATGCCCAAGATAACATCGAAATCTACCATGCTGAGTAATAATAAATCAGCCCTGGTCTCAAAACCACTTTAGAGAAATCAAACACGACCGATATACGCGGTCTACAACTAGAGAGTCTCCCACAGGAGTAGATACATAGACAGGGGAACATAAAGAATCCCGAGATATCCCTAAATATGGAGCAAAAAAAAAGGACACATATGAATACGTAGAGCCTGGATCAAATAATACTGATGCATCCCTATGGCAGACAGGGACAATACCTGTGATGACTGAATCTGAATTAACAGCCTTGGAACGGGCTGGAAGGGCATAGTATCTGGCCTGGCCTCCCATTCTAGGGCGACCTATACCTCCCCGATCCCCACCTTGAGCTGGCTGAGGAGGTGGAGTGGCAGCTGGGGCTGGAAGAATAGCCGGAGGACCCAGCGGAGCATGTGGAGGCTGATAAGATTGTGGAGGCGCACCCCTTCCTGGCCCTGGGGCAATCTCTAATCAAGTGCCGAGTGTCACCACACTCAAAACAACCCCTTGAATGATGATACAGCTGAGACTAAATAAGAGTTGGCCTGCTGGGCTGGCCGGAAATAGCACCTCGAACTGGAGGCATGCTGGATATTGGCGATGCATAATAGAACTCTTGAGGTCTAGGGGGAGCTGGAATACCACTGGCTTCTGGAAGGGCTGAATGAACAGGGCGACCCACAAAGCCCCTACTGTGACGTGCTGCTACTGCACGAGCTCCTGAAAAATGGCCAGTCTCTCGAGACCTCTTGGCCTCCTGTCCTCTCTGTCCCGGGCGAACATGCCCTCTACTCTCCTGGTAGTACTCACTGCCTGTTGGTAAGAGATATCCATCTCCAAATCTCTGGCCATACTGGTCTGAATACTAGGATGGAGTCTCTCAATGAAGCGGCAAACCCGCTCTCTAACTGTGGCAACCAAGGCTGGTGCATGCCGAGCTAACTCATTGAAACAGACTGCATACTCTGACATAGTCATAGTACCCTGGCGCAACTGCTCAAACTCCGCACGCTAAGTATCCTTGAGGCTCTGAGGGACATACTCTTGCAAAAACATCTCTGAAAACTGAGTCCAAGTGAGTGAGGCTACCTCGTCCCGACTATTCAGCTCATAGGCCCGCCACCACTGATATGCCGCTCCCCTCAGCTGGAAAGCGGTGAAAGAAACCCCACTGGTCTCCACAATGCCCATAGTGCGGAGAATACGATGACACTCCTCAAGAAATCCTAGAGCGTCATCTGAATCTAGTCCGCTTAAAGTAGGTGGGTGGTACTTCTTGTACCTCTCGAGTCTGAGGTGCTCGGCCTCAGAAGTAGCTGCCCTAGCATCATGCTAAACAGGAGCCGCTTGGGGGCATAGGAATATACATCGGGGCCTGATCAACCTGGCCCCTCTGATCAGGAGTGCGGGCTGCGGGAGTCTGTGCCCCTCCCTCGACCTGAGATGTTGCGGGAGCTATCAGAAATAGTCTAGCCTGCGCTAGAGTACTGAGCATGCTCATGAACTGAGCGAAGGTCTTCTACAAGGCTGGAGCAGCAATAGGGACCTCCTATGCCGACTCTCCAGCTGGGGCTGCCATAGGCTCATCTGCCGCTGCACTCGCCGGTGATCAAGTTGCACCGCGCGGTCGTTCTCTACCCCGGCCCCGGCCTCTGGTAGCTCTAGCAGGGGGCTCGGGTGCCTGGTCGTCGTTCCACCGAGTACGGGTCCTCACCATCTGTGGGAAAGAATAGAATAGAATTTTAGAATTCTTGAAGGAAATAACTCGCACGAAAAAGGAAATCAAGGAAATATGATTGTTCCTAACAGTTACATAGCCTCCCGAAGATAGATATGGACGTCTCCGCACCGATCCGCGAGACTCTACTAAACCGGCTTGTGACTTGTGACTCCTATCAACCTAGACGCTCTGATACCAACTTGTCACGACCTGATTTCCCCTCCGAAGGCATCGTGACGACACCTAGTCTCTACGACTAGGTAAGCCTAATTGCGGAAACACATATTAAATAAAAGCAATAAAAATAAAGACGAAATAAGTTAGTCTACAACGAAACATCGCCACTTGGCGCATACAAAATACAACTTTCCCAAAACCCGAAATATCACTTTAGTTACAAGCTTTGTCTAAAAATAGCTCTATACAACGTAAGGAAATTTACATGAAAATCTATCTAAGTCTGGAGTGGAAGGTGACTCGAAGGACTCTGCGGATGCGGCAGAATTACCTTTCTGTCTCCTAGAAGCTGCTGCTCGGACCCCTAGCCACAAAACTGAGCTCTGGTATCTGGATCTGCACACGAAAAACATGTGCAGGAAAGGGTATGGGTACACCACAAATTGGTACCCAGTAAGTGCCAAGCCTAACCCCAGTCGAGTAGTGACGAGGTCAGGTTAAGGCTTTACTGGATTTTTATAGTAAAACAATATAAAAAAATATGAACAGAGAGATATAATAAGCTGAGGCAAATCAGTAGAAACAATGAGCAAAAAGGAAATAATAACAAGGAGCCCTCGGCTCAGCACAACATATATCACAGTAACAAGTATGCAATGTATTATAGGGGGAAAGCTCCCGAAATCTCGTCCGTAGTCCTAATTTAAATATGCAATGCAGTACAGGGGGAAAGCTCCTGCAATCTTGTCCGTAGTCCCAATTTAAATATGCTATGCAGCATAGGGGGAAAGCTCCCGGAATCTCGTCCGTAGTCCCAATTTAAATATGCAATGCAGTACAGGGGGAAAGCTCCCGGAATCTCGTCTGCAGTCCCAATTTAAATATGCAATGCAGTACAAATACAGGATACAATTTTTATTTAAAATAGTTTAGGAAAATCACAGGCAAAATATGGATAAAACTACCTAAACATGGTACATATAGTATTAACTAGGGAAAATTCAAGTAAAACAGGTAGGCATGCTATTTCATAATCTAAACTACATAGTCGATACAGGAATCAGAGAAATAGGAGTGAAATGATTTAAGTCATGGAGGGAAAAAATGGAGTTTTAGAAACAATGGCCCGTATACGTACTCGTCACCTCACGCACACCGCGCCCAAACAACATAGAACAGTATTAAAAGCCTAGGGGAAGTCCCCAACACAAAGTTAGGCAAGCCACTTACCTCGACTGTGCTACTCAACTCAAAACCACGCTCTTGCCACGAGTATCCGACTCCGAATGGCCCAAATCTATTCAATTCGACTGCGTAATGTACATATCACTTTTAGGAATCAAAATAGCTAGTAAGTTCAAAGCTAATACGCGAAATTAGAAAAATCGCCCAAAACGTCCCCCTGGCCCACACCTCGGAATCGAGTGAAAGTTACAAATTTAGAACACCCATTCACTCTCGAACTCACACGAACAAGAATCATCGAAAACCGACGACAAAATCGTATTAAACTCTCAGATTTCCTAATTAGGGAAACTTCTCCCATTCAGATTTCCTCAAAACTCACTCCAAATCGCCTACACCCAAGCTCCAAAAGATTTTAGAAGTTATGAAATTCTAGCCCTCGAATCTGATATAACTGCCCAGCGATTTCCGCACCTGCGCCATGGACCATACCTGCGGAAGATCCATCGTAGATGCGAAAACCCACTAAAAGGCCTGGGGCCGCACCTGCGGTCAATTCGCCGCATCTGCAGCTCCGCACCTGCGGAATCTCAACTGCACCTGCGAGACTGGTTGACTTGAACAAGTCCGCACCTGTGAGCCCCTCGTCCGCAACCGCGTGTCCGTACCTGCAGAAAGTCCATCGCAGGTGCGAGACACCACAACCAGCAATGCTTCAGCTATTTTTCCAAGCTCTAAATTCAGCCATTGAGCATCCGAAACATCCCGAGGCCCCTGGGACCTCAACCAAACTTACCAACCAGTCCTAATACCTTATCCAAACTTAGTCGAGCCTCCAAAACACATCACATAACACCAGAATCACCAATTATTCATGGATTCAAGCCCAAGAACTTATGAAAATTTCAAAATCTACAACCTATGCCGAAACACATCAAAACTAGTACGAATGACCTCAAATTTTACACACAGGTCACAAATGATACCGCCAACATTTCACCTATCGGTCGAAACCGCCGAAATTGTAACCTTTGCCATTTCAAGCCTAAATCAACTGCATACCTCGAAAACACATTCTGGACACACTCCTAACTTCGAAATCACCCAACAGAGCTAACGGAGTCGACGAAATCGCATTCTGGACCCGTCTTCCCGCAGTTCCAACTACGGTCCGATTTCTAAAGCTTAAACTCACATATAAGGAATATGTGTCTAAGAACTCTCCGAATTTGACCACTCAACGTTTCGACAAGTCCCCAAAGCAGAAATAGACATGGGGAAAATAGTTAATAGGAGATCGGGGCACTAACTTGAAAATGACCTACCGGGTCGTTACAAATGTCACGACCCAAACTACCAAGTTGTGATGGCGCATATCGTGGTACTAGGCCAACCGACTCCCTACCAAAACAACACAATATTTCATTTTCAAAAATAAATTTCGAGCTATATAACAATAAACCTTTGATAAGAAATTCAAATCAAAAAAAATATCGAAATAAAGGCCCGACATCGGGTGTCACTTGTCATGAGCAAGTACTACAACTGTCTGTAAACATCAAGACTAACATAGTCTGGGATTAATCAAGTACAAGTAAGAGAATATAAAGGAGGAGGAAAGCAGGGTTGCGATCGCCTTGAAACTACCTTGCTAACTCCGAGAATCTGCGTCAGAAATAACCAACATCCTCAACCATGTCTAGAAAACACCTGGATCTGCACACAAGGTGCATGGAGTAACGTGAGTATGCCAACTCAGTAAGTAACAACCATAAATAAAGGCTGAGCACATCATGACAAGCAGTAAAAAACATAAAGTCCACATCATGAAATCTCAGTAAAATAGAACATGCTTTCAAATAAGTATTTGAGTCAAATCATCTCGTTAAAATTCAGTTTCGGTGAAAACTCCTTTAAAGATATTTTTCAACAATTTCAACAGAGGCTCAATGAAAAATAGAGTGAAAATAATGAAATTATAAACAGCCCCTCGGGAAAAACATCACTCATATACAGCCCCTTGGGAAAAGCCTCACAGTCACTCATAAACAGCCCCTCGGACATACCTCATAATCACTCGTAATAGTCCCTCGAGCATATCTCACCATCGCTCATGCCTCCCAATCACCCATCACTCGGCACTCAACACTCGCACTCAGTAGGTACCTACGCTCACTGGGGGTGTGTACAGACTCCGGAGGGGCTTCTTCAGCCAAGCGCTATATCAAGCCAAATCATGACATAAATCACCCAGGCCCTTGTCCTATAATAAACCTGCTACAGCGTGCAGCCCAATCCCATATCATATCCTCACAAATCAGACCCTCGGCCTCGCTCAGTCATAAACCTCTCGAGCCACTCGGGATATCAGTAAAAACAGGGAACTCAACCCAAAATAACATTTATATGCATCAAAATAGAGTATTAAGAGTGGGTTATGCAGTAAACAAATATAACCATGACTGAGTATAGATTTTCAATCGAAAATAGTGTGAGGATAGTAAGAAAAGGCCCCTAAGGGTCCAAACACCACTGGCACAAGGCCCAAACATGGCATTCAACCCCATTTATAGAAACTCTTTCTAAAACACATAGACATTATACAATATAAACAAATATGCAACTCTACAGTTGATACGGGAAAGACCAAGTCACAATCCCCAACGGTGCACACCCACACGTCCGTCACCTAGCATGTGCGTCACCTCAAAATAGTAGTATGATACGAAATTCGGGGTTCCATACCCTCAGGACTAGATTTACAATCGTTACTTACCTCAAACATTTCAAATCTCTACTTCGTGATGCTCTTGCCCCTCGATTCGGCCTCCAAATTCTCTGAATCTATTCACAATCAGTACAATACCATCAATATATGCTAAGGAATGAATTCCACAAGAAAAACCACCAAATTATACCAAAACCCAAAATTGGCTCAAAACCGGCCCTTGGGCCCACATCTCAAAATTCAACAAAAGTTACAAAACATGAAATCCCATTCACCCACGAGTCCAACCATACTAGTTTCACTCTAATCCGACTTCGAATCGACATATTCAAATCCCAAATATTTATTTTAGGAAGTTTCTACAATTTCCACCTCAAAGTACTAATCAGATGATGAAATTATTGATATATTCATGTATATTAACCAAATCCGAGTTAGAATCACTTACCCCGATGAATTTCATGAAAAACTCATGAAAAATCGCCACAGACCGAGCTCCCTAGGTCCAAAATGTAAAATAATGCCCTAAACCCCATTTATGTACTGCACCCTCTGATCTCCACTATGCGGTCTGCAAAAATCCAGGCGCAACCGCGAAAGTCGAAGCCCTTGCGGTCGCGAAAAAGAGGTGCGGCCGCACTTTTGGTGGTTGTACTGCCAAGCTTTAGTATTTTGGCCATAACTTTCTCTACAACTGTCCAAATGATAATTTAATTACTTTTCCGGAAACTAGACACAACGGGCTATAACTCTTATTTTTTAGTCATCCCAAAATTTCCTGTAGATCAAAGGATATAGGCTTCCGAAGTGGGACCAGTGAATCTGCAGATCTTCCCTAGAGCGCGGCCGCGACCAAAATTATGCGG
>ML425447.1:24555-75750 GCA_005239525.1 Nicotiana knightiana
CCCCCCCCACACACACACATTGCGGTCTGCGAAATTTTGGAGTTTCGCGCTTCCAAGGCACCAGAACCATGCCAGAGTTTCGAAAATGCCCGGACTCGCTCAAAACTCACCTGAAACACAGCTGTGGCCTCCAGAACCTCAACCAAAGGTACCATCATGTCCTAAAATACCATACCAACTCAATCGAGCTCTCCAATCACATCAAACAATAACAAAAAGATTAATCGCGCACCAATTCAAGCTTAATGGACTTGAAACCTCAAACTTTTACAATCGATGCTGAAATCTATCAAACCTCGTCCGAATGACCTCAAATTTTACGCACACGTCACAAATGAAACTATGAACCTACTCCAACTCTCGAAATTTCATTCCGACTCCTATATCAATTTTTCCACTACCGACTGGAAATCACCAAATTTCTAATTTCGCCAATTCAAGCCTAATTCTACCACGGACCTCTAAATCACATTCCGGACACGCTCCTAAATCCGAAATCACCTAACGGGGCTAACCGAACCATAAAGATCCAAATCCAAAATTGATTACTCAATAGTCAAAACTTGGTCAAACCTTTCATATTTAAAGTTCCTAGACGAATATCATTCCTCCATATCAATCCCGATTAACCTAAAAATCAAAATCGATGATTCACATAAGTCATAATACATCACACGGAGTTACTCATGCCCTCAAATAACCGAGCGAAGTACAAAATGCTCAAAACGACCTGTCGGGACGTTACATCCTCCCCTACTTAGACATACGTTCTTCCTCGAACGTGCCCACAGTCGTTCCAAAAGCCATCAATTCGCCGAGTAACCTAACCACACATATACCCGGGGGTGATCCCACATCACCCTATCACGTATATGTCAGATAACACAGCATAACAAAAATTTCCTCATCCAACCTAGCCCAAGCCTTAGAATCTAAATTTTCCACATCTGAAATCTTCTATAAGATCAGAATCTCGCATCTACATACTGTATAAGTCTGAACAAGTTGTACCCAACCATAACCATAACTCAAGATGAAATCACATGATATCCCACATAACTCAAACACTCGTAGCGATAATTTATGATCACAGTGGCTGCTCAGAACAACCCAATGTCGGTAATAAACCTATTATCAAACAGAGACCCGTTCAAACAGCTTCATATACTTCCAATGATGAAAGAAACATGCAGGAACCCATAACCATTCGTCAGATCAAGAAGTGGTGGAACTCCCTCTCCTTCGATAGGAACTATAGCAAAATTTCTAAGCCGATCAGCATAAATATCCTCCCAAAAATGCGCAACCAGATCCGGTAGCACCCATTCTAGGTCCGACGACCTTATCTCATCCGCACAACCACTCTAGCAACATGACACATCAATACAGCTTAAAGCCATAACCCGTGCAGTCCGTGCACTAATAGACAACATTCCAAATGTGCTTAAACATGGAATATGACATCAAACAAGAGAACCTTCCCGCAAGATCAACGTGTATCATCACAACGCAATTCTAAGAACTCGTCACACACCGCAGAACCAAAACACACGAATCCAACACACAAGGATCATATCTCAACATAACTCAGCCGCAATGTGTGACCCCATCCAAATGCTGGACCATATTATATACCTCGCTCCACCTTGCTCAAAATAAATAACCATGAGAAATTTGACATCAAGTACTCAAGGTGCATTACCATAACCACGGAGACGCAGACGATACCATGCCCCACGAAGCCCGAAAGAATATAACCACTGTGCCTGAATCATGCAATACCAAATTACTCATCTCACTCAAATTCCGTTATAAGATTACAATAGAACCACACCATGTATGCTTAAAACCAATGAATCGTAACTCCTTGTAGCATGGAAGAGTAACTCATAACTCATTCCAAAATACAAATAATCCCAACAACAACAGAACGGCACATCCCTCAATATTAGCACTACGGAGCCAACCAATCTAACTCGGTGCAAAACACCTATCCTTGTTGGGCCTACTAATGAACCCCAAATCAATCCGGTCATCCACAATAGATAAATAACCCTCCGAAGGTCCACAATTACTGAATCACAACACACACTATACTCTAACTAACCTTGGATATGTCTCCACAGCCCACAACTACGAAATCATCTACTCATTAGAGTTCCCAGTCTCCAAATCCATAAAGCACACAAATCGCCATATCCGATCTCAAATATGCCACCCGAATGTCTAATACTTCTCCAATACACGATCATACCACAAGGGATACCCCTATAATCCGTATGTGTCACAAGGAAAAATCTGAATGTCCGCAGTCGACCAACTAGGAGAGTGCTGCCACACCAATGAAGTATCCATAAATCAAAACACGATGTCTCTTCTGAAACTTACACCTTCATCAAGCCATATCTAGAAGTAATATAATCTATCTGGTCACCTGAGATCGTCCATGCTGCCTAAAAATTCCGAACCTTCCTTTCAAAACTGTATCGTGACCTTGCACCTGCAAATCTCAATACTACACCTCACATCGCACCCATTATGCCACCATACGAAAGATACGACAAATCTCAAAATCCACTCTAAGTCACAAGAAACTACATACTTAATCAACTAAGACTTCCCATTTGATTTCCATTCTGGAGAAAATTATAATACGCCACATGCCCCACGCACCAGTAGGAAATATACATTTCAAATCATGATAGAGACCATCAAGAACCCTCCGAAACCCATTGCACTTAACCACCGCCAGGATTGAACCCCACTAACTCAACCAAGCTACGCAGGTGGGAGGATAGTAAGAAAAGGCCCCTAAAGTCCAAACAGGATTGGCACAAGGCCCAAACAGCATTGGCACAAGGCCCAAACATGACATTCACCCTAATTTACAGAAACTCTTTCTAAACATATAGGTACTATACAATTTCAACAAATATGTAACTCTACAGTTAGTAAGGGACGGACCAAGTCACAATCCCCAACAGTGCACGCCCACACGCCCGTCACCTAGAATGTGCGTCACCTCAAAATAGTAGTATGATACGAAATCCCGTGTTTCATACCCTCAGGACTAGATTTTTACAATGTTACTTACCTCAAACCGGTCAAATCTCTACTTCGTGATTTTCTTGCCCCTCGATTCGGCCTCCAAATGCTTTGAATCTGTTCACAATTAGTACAATACCATCAATGTATGCTAAGGAATTAATTCCACAAGAAAAACTACCAAATTAGACCAAAAACCCGAAATTGTCTCAAACCCGGCCTCCGAGCCCACATATAGAAATTCAACAAAAGTTACAAAACATGAAATCCCATTCTCTCACGACTCCAACCATACTAGTTTCACTCAAATCCGACTTTGAATCGACATTCAAATCCCAAAAACTCATTTTATGAAGTTTATACAATTTTTCCCAAATTTCCACCTCAAAGTACTAATCAGATGATGAAAGCATTGATATATTCATGTATATTAACCAAATCCGAGTTAGAATCACTTACCCCGATGAATTTCTTAAAAATCTCACGAAAAATCGCCACAAACAGAGCTCCTTAGGTCCAAAATGTGAAATAATGCCCTAAACCTCGTTTATATAGTGCACCCTCTGATCTCCACTATGCGGTCCGCGAAAATCCAAGCCCCTGCGATCGTGAAAAGTGGTGCGGCCGCACTTCTGGTGGCTGCCTTTCTAGGACTTAGTATTTTTGCCATAACATTTTATACAGATGTCCAAATAATAATTTATTTACCTTTATGGAAACTAAACATGAAGAGCTACAACTTTCAATTTCGAATTATTTCAAAATTCTTTGTAGAGAAAAAGATATATGCTTCGGAAGTTGGACCAAAAAATCTGTAGATCTTCCATGGAGTGCGGCCGCGACCAAATTTATGCAATTCGTGCTCCCTCCATCGCGGTCCTCGAAATTTTGCCGAGATCTGTGTTTCCAAGGCACCAGAACCATGACAGAATTCTAGAAATGTCCGGACATACTCAAAACTCACCTGAAACACACACGAGGTCTCTGGAACCATAACCAAAGGTACCATCAAGTCCTAAAATACCATACCAACTCAATCGAGCTCTCGAATCACATCAAACAATAACAAAAACATCAATCGTACACCAATTCAAGATTAATAGACTTGAAACTTCAAACTTTCACAACCGATGGCGAAACCTATCAAACCTCGTCCGAATGACCTCAAATTTTGCACACACGTCACAAATGACACTACGAGCCTACTCCAACTCTCAGAATTCCATTCTGACTCCGATATCAAATTTTTCACTGCCGATCGGAAATCATCAAATTTCTAATTTCGCTAATTCAAGCCTAATTCTGCCACGGACCTCCAAATTTTATTCCGGACACGCTCCTAAGTCCAAAATCACCTAACGGAGAAAACCGAACCATAAAGATCCAAATTCAAGATCGATTACTCAATAATCAAAACTTGGTCAAACCTTTCACATTTAAAGCTCCTAGCCGAATATCATTCCTCCATATCAATCCCCAATAACCTGAAAATCAAAATTAACGATTCACATAAGTCATAATACATCACACGGAGTTACTCATGCCCTCAAATAACCGAGCAATATATAAAATGCTCAAAACGACCGGTCAAGTCGTTACAGTAAATCATCCTAAATCAATAAGAATTCTCTTTCTCTACCTCTCTTTGCAATACTCTTCTTCCTCTTTTTATTATTTTATTTCACGTTATCAGCACGAGACTCTAACGCCTCAAGAAGCTCTTTGAGAAGATTAAGCAAATATGAATATCTCACAAAGCAAACTAGGATCAAAGTATAATTGTAAAAGTATTTGTGTAATTGATCCATGTACGACACATACAATATTGAAATAGAATAAATACTTCTCTTATTTAAGTATGTGTAAGGAAGATGTTACTATAGCTCTGCGTAGGGGAACAATACTTATCATAGATAATGCAATGTTCTCCTCCAAGTCCAAGATGAACTTGTTGAGTTTTAAAGATATCCGACGAAATTTATATCATATTGAGACAATAGATGAGAATAATCTTGAATATCTCATCGTTACCAAGAATGTCTCTGAATAGAAAAGGGTTATTGGACAAGAATTACTGCAATTAAGATATATTCTATCGTAAACCAAAAGGTTACTGATTGCAACACTTTTGTACTTTGGCATGATCGATTGGGACATCCTGGATCAATTATGATGAGACGAATTATAGAAAACTCAAATGGGAATCCATTAAGAATTTAAAGATTCTTTGAAATAATGAATCTTCTTGCACTTCTTGTTATCAAGGAAAGTTAATTGTTCGATCATCACTAATAAAGGTTGGGATTGAATCACCCACGTTCTTGGAACGTATACAAGGGGATATTTGTGGACCTATTCACTCACCTAGTGGGTCGTTTAGATATTTTATGGTCTTAATGGATGCATATTCTAGATAGCCTCATATGTGCCTATTATCATCTCGCAACCTCACATTTGCAAAATTAATGGAAAAAATAATTCGATTACAAGCACAACTTCCAATAATCCAAATAAGTCTATTCAACTTGATAATGCTCCTGAGTTTTCATCCCAAGTATTTAATGATTATTGCTTATCAATTGGGATAAAAGTGGAACATCTTGTAGCTCATGTTCATGATAGAAAGACCGTTACTCATGAAAACGAGGTGTCACGACCACATTCCACATTAGGTCGTGATGGCGTCCAACACCATTGTTAGGCAAACCAACACTGATTAAACTAGTGGTTTCTCGTTTAAGTAGTTCACTAAATGGGTTACACTTTCTCATTTGTTAAAAATATTTAGAAATATGTAATAGAATTGTTACATCTCGCGTGTTAAAAGTTTTTTCTTTAGTTAATTGACGTAGACTCAGGGATAAGATCATCTTGATGTTAACGTATTTATGATATTTATAGCAAGCGATAAATAAGTGTCGTGAAGGATAAAGGGAACACGAATTAAAGAAAAAGATTTTCGTTGAAGGTGGCCAATTTGGGATAAAATACGGGCTGAATAATAATACCCGATGATTATGAACTAGTACCATGCAAGGTACCATATGACCACGGTAGTATGATGTATAAAGTAATATTAAAAAAAGTATAACTTTAAGTAATTTGAGACAATATTTAAATTATACGGGTAATTATTTAATTACCGTGTAACGGGATATTACCCAGTTAACTAATAAGTGGATAAAAAATTAATAAAACTACACCCCAAGTAATGTGGCAGCATAAAATGACTCTTAGTCATTGTTAATATTAGGTGGCTTCCTAAGAATACTTAGAACTTTATAGGAAAAGATTTTGTCACAATCTGATTCCATTTTTCATTTAGAGAAAAGGAACCAAAGAAAATGACAAACAATCCTAAAAGAACCTATCCTTTATTAGTTTGAAGTTTTCAAGAATAGAGCCCAATTTCTTCAACGAGCAGAAGCTTGAAAATTCGTTCAAAACATTTCAACAAGTTGAAGCTTAATTCGTTCAAATAATTCAAGGAACAGAAGCGAAATTTCATCAAAATTTTGCGGTTATAAAAGAGTACGGTGCAATCTTCACCAAGAATATTATACGGAGTTTTACCTACTCCAGGTATGTTAAGGCTATCCCTTCTTTCTTTTGGCATGGTCCAAATTATACTGAAGAAACGAGCAAATACACAATTTCTATAAATTACTCTATTCATAGAAATAGTAGGGGTGTCTATATTCTTGATTCTCCATGAGAATTATTATTATTTTCTGTTCATGGGTCTCAGAATAATACGCAGTTGGAAAAGTTTATCCGAAAGAAATATTGAGATTATTACGTACTTTTCATACATGTAGCATTGACCCATGACCATACGACGTTATATATGCGTATATATGTAACTATATGTATATGGGATATGGGAAAAGGTTACGGCGTTATATACGCACCACCACCTGATCAGCTGGTATATGATGATGATTTTTCCCATAGTGGCCGATATGATATGATGGGATGCCCTCAGAGGCTGATAATGTTATAAAACATATACCTATGCACGACATGACATTCATACGCATATGATGATGCTAAAAGTGATTTATTATTACAGAAGTTATCCAGAAATACAGGTTGAGTCAATTACTCTATATCTCTTCTATGTCTCTTATGTATTTATTTATGAGCCTTACATACTCAGTACATTATTCGTACTGACGTCCCTTTTGCCTGGGGACGCTGCATTTCATGCCCGCAGGTGCAGGTAGGCGAACTAATGGTCCCCCTTCTTAGGATCCCTGATCAGCGAGAGTTGGAGTGCTCCACTTGATCCGGAGCTACTTTTGATTTTGGTACGATACGTTTGTATATAGATATATATAGGTATGACGTGGCTCAGACCCGTCTTTATACAGTTATGTTTCTATTAGAGGTCTGTAGACAGTATGTCTAGTTGGATAGTATGTGGCCTTGCCGGCTTCCAGTTTTTAGATGTATAGTTGTCTATAGCAGTCTTATCGGCTCGTCCTACGTATGTTGTACATATATGTATGTATGCCTTTTTGTGCAGATTTCCTTCATGTATAATGTTCTCGTAATTCAGCAGATGTTATTCAGGTTTATATTTTAGACGCATGTCTAGGGGTGTTTGACAGGTAGGACTTCGGCACCCATCCGACCCATCGGTTTGGGTCGTGACAGAAGTGGTATCAGAGCAGTTCTATCCTAGGGTTGTCTACAGACCGTGTCTAGTAGAGTCTTGTTTATGGGTGTGTCATGCACCACACTTATAAATAGGAGGCTACATGACATATGGGATGTTATCCTCTCTTTTTATCTCAGATCGTGCAATACAAGAATTCATGTTCCTAATGATACGTTATATTGTCAGCAATGCCCCCAAAGAGTACGGCCGCCCAAAAGGGAAAGTCCGTGGCTGGTGAGACTACTAGTCGAGCGCCACGAGTTACAAGGGCTCGGGGAGAATCTCATGGTGAGGTTCCATCTCAGACTTCACATACTCCGCCTTTTACAGAAGAGCTACGAAAGGCACCAGCTTCAGCGCCTGCCCCTGTACATTCAACACCTCAGCCAGATGCGACGGGTCAGGAGATGAGAGATGATGTTCAGTTCTTGACCCGATTAGTAGTCGCACATGCTCGACATCAGGAAACAGGTATCGGTCACGCATATAGGTCCGTGAGTGCGAGGGTTCATTTCTTTATTAATTTAGACCCACCGATATTCACTGGAGCAGACCCAAATGAGGACCCTCAGGTATTTATTGATAGAGTTCATAGGACGTTACGGGTAATGAAGGCCACTGCGACAGAGTCAGTTGATCTAGCTTCCTATAGACTCCGATATGTTGAAGTTAATTGGTACGAGTCTTAGGAATTGTCCAGCCGTGAGAATGCCCCTCCAGCGGTATGGCAGGAGTTTACATAAGCTTTTCTTCGTAATTATCTTCCATTAGAGCTTAGGCGAGCCAGAGTTGATAGGTTCTTGACCCTTCGACAGGGAAACATGAGTGTTCGGGAGTGCAATCTTCAGTTTGATTCGTTGGCTAGGTATGCTCCCACTATTGTATCTAAGATGGAGGATCGGGTTCATCGGTTCGTGATGGAATTAGAGCCTCACTTGCTTAATGATTGTATGTCGGTTTCACTTCATCCAAACATGTATATTTCTCGTATGCAGGCATACGCTCAGGGTGTAGAGGAGCGTAAATAGAAACAGAGGACCGACGGTGAGCATGATAGGGCCCAGAATAAGAGAGGTGGGTCTTCGGGTCCTTCAGGTGAGTTTCGAGGTGGTCAGAGGTAGCAGTATTCGAGATATCCATCCCAGCCCTCGGCTAGTGCGCCTCCTCAGTTTGGCGGTAATAGATTTGATCATTCTACATATTCAGGGCCTGGTCAGAATTTTAGGACCTCAGGTTCTCAGTATAGGGGTGAGTCAAATCAGATGAGGCCACCCTTGCCACGATGTACTCAATGTGGTAAGCAGCATATCATACAGTGCCGTATGGGATTAGGTGTTTGTTATACTTGTGGTTATCCGGGCCACGTTATGAGGGAATGTCCGATGAGAGGTGATGCAACCGTAGCTCAGCTAGCAGGATCTATAGCTGGATCGTCATCATCAGTACGCCCCCTGGGCAAGGACCCCATGCACCAATGAGTCGTGGTAGAGGAAAAGGCGCAGCACCTAGCTCGAGAATCCCTCAGAACCGCATTTATGCGTTGGCAGGACGATAGGACCAAGAGTCATCGCCTGATGTTGTTACATGTATATTATCACTCTCCTCCTAGGATGTATATGCACTGATTGATCCAGGTTCCACCTTATCATACGTTACTCCATTGGTTGCTAGTAAGTTTGAAATAAAACCTGAGTTGGTTAAACCTTTTTGAGGTATCTACACCTGTTGAGGACTCGATGATAGCTAAGCAGGTATATAGGGGTTGTATAATAATAGTTCATGGTCGAACTACCGTAGCAGACTTAATCGAGTTAGATATGGTAGAATTTGATGTTATAATGGGTATGGATTGGTTGGCTTCTTTTCATGCCATCGTTGATTGTAGATCAAAGATAGTCCGATTTCAATTTTCGGGGGAGCCTGTTTTGGAGTGGAAAGGTAACACAGCATCGCCGAGAGGTAGATTTATTTCCTATCTCAAGGCAAGGAAGATGATCAGAAAGGGCTGTATTTATCACTTAGTTCGGGTTCAGGATGTGGAAGTAGAGTCACCAACCATTCAGTCCATCCCTGTGGTAAATGAGTTTCCAGATATCTTTCCTGATGAACTTCCAGGTCTCCCGCCAGAGCGAGAAATTGAGTTTTCTATTGACCTACTACCAGATACTCACCCAATATCTATTCCTTTCTATAAAATGTCCCTCGCAGAGCTGAAAGAGTTGAAAGAACAACTAAAGGACTTACTTGAAAAATGTTTTATCAGACCTAGTACGTCACCGTGGGGAGCACCTGTGTTGTTTGTAAAGAAGAAAGATGGTTCCTTACGAATGTGTATTGATTATAGGCAACTGAATAAAGTGACAATCAAGAATAAGTACCCGCTCCCGAGGATTGACGGCTTATTTGATCAGTTGCAAGGTGCCAAGTGCTTTTCAAAGATAGACTTGAGGTTCGGGTACCATCAGGTAAGGGTTAAGAATGAAGATATTCCTAAGACAGCATTCGGGACTAGATATGGACACTTTGAGTTTTGGGTTATGTCGTTCGGTCTGACCAATGCCCCAGCAGTATTCATGGATTTGATGAACCGTGTGTTCAGGCCTTTCTTAGATTTGTTTTTAATTGTATTTATTAACGATATAATTGTATATTCTCGTTCAGATGATGAGCATGCTGGTCATCTGCGTACTGTGCTTAGAGTTCTACAAGAAAGGAAGTTGTATGCAAAATTTCCTAAGTGTGAATTCTGGTTGAACTCTGTAACTTTCCTTGGGAATATCATTTCGGGTGAAGGCATCCGGGTGGATACACAAAAGATTGAGGTATTAAAGACTTGGCCTAGGCCCACAACACCGACGGAGGTTCGTAGCTTTCTTGGATTGGCGGGTTATTACAGGAGATTTGTGGAAGGATTTTCTTCCCTTTCAGCACCTTTAACAAAGTTGACTCATAAGGGAGCAAAGTTTCAATGGATTGATGCTTGTGAACGGGTTTTCTAGGCATTAAAGGACAAATTAACTTCAGCACCGGTTCTAACTCTCCCAGAAGGGACCGATGGTTACGTTATCTATTGTGACGCTTCAGGCGTTGGGTTGGGTTGGGTTGTGTGTTGATGCAGCATGGTAAGGTTTTGGCTTATGCTTCTAGACAACTAAGAAAGCACGAGAAGAACTACCCGACCCACGATTTAGAATTAGCTGCGGTGATTCATGCACTAAAGATATGGAGGCACTACTTGTATGGCATTCATGTTGATATCTATACGAATCATAAGAGCCTCCAGTACATCTTCAAGCAAAAGGAATTGAATCTACGTCAAAGGAGATGGTTGGAGCTACTTAAAGACTATGACGTTGAAATTTTATACCATTCGGGGAAGGCGAATGTAGTAGCTGACACCCTCAGCCGTAGATCTATGGGTAGCCTGTCGTATTTGCAGCCAGAAAAGAGGGGAATAACTCGTGAGGTTTGTCAACTAGCTAGTCTTGGAGTTCGGTTACTGGATTCAGGTGATATTGGAATTACTATTCAAGATACAACAACATGCTCTTTAGTAACTGAAGTAAAGGAACGCCAATACGAGGATCCTGTGTTAGTTCCTTATAGGGACACCACCCTTCAGAAGGAGAAGACACCATTTGAAATTACAGAAGATTGAGTCCTCAAATATCAAGGGCGATTGTGTGTGCCTAATGTTGCAGGGCTGCGTCGGCTGGTTATGGGAGAAACTCACTACTCTCGTTATTCTATCCATCTAGGAGCAATAAAGATGTGTCATGATATCTAGGAAGTATATTGGTGGGACGGAATGAAGAAAGAGATAGCAGAATATGTTGCTCAATGTCCTAACTGTCAGCAGATTAAGATTGAGCATCAAAAACCCGGTGGGTTATTGCAAGCTATAGATATTCCGACTTGGAAATGGGAAGCAATCAATATGGACTTAATCATAGGTTTACCTCGTACCCAGCCTAAGTTCGATTCAATATGGGTGATTGTTGATAGGCTTACAAAGTCAGCCCATTTTCTGTCCGTTAGAACTACATATTTCTCAGAAGATTATGCGAGACTTTATATCAAGGAAATAGTACGAATGCATGGTGTCCCTGTATCTATTATCTCGGATAGAGGAGCTCAATTTATATCTAACTTTTGGAGGTACTTCCAAAAGGGATTGGGGACTCAAGTAAGTCTTAGAACATCATTTCATCCCCATACAGATGGACAGGCTGAGCGTACTATTATGACACTGGAGGATATGTTATAAGCTTGTGTGATGGACTTCAAAGGTAGCTGGGATGATCATCTGCCGCTTATTGAGTTTGCATATAATAATAGCTATCATTCCAGTATTCAGATGGCTCCATATGAAGCTCTTTATGGAAGGAAGTGTAAGTCGCCTATAGGGTGGTTCGATGTTGAAGAATCTGGATTACATGAGCTAGACCTGGTTCAGCAAGCCATAGAAAAAGTAAAGCTTATCCGGGATCGACTATTGACAGCTCAGAGTCGTCAGAAGTCATATTCGGACGTGCGGCGACGAGATATAGAGTGGGGGTGATGATTGGGTATTCTTAAAGGTGTCACCTATGAAGGGTGTGATGAGGTTTGGCAAGAAAGACAAACTTAGCCCACGATATATTGGGCCTTATAGAATCATTCAGAGAGATGGCCAAGTAGCTTGTGAGTTAGAATTTCCCTCAGAGTTGGAGTCTGTCCATCCAGTTTTTCACGTATCTATGTTACGGAAGTGCATTGGCGATCCTACCCGAGTGGTGCCTACAGATGATGTACAAATTACAGAGGACTTTTCATATGAGGAAATTCATGTTGTCATCCTAGACTGACAAATCCGCAAGCTACGGAATAAGGAGGTAGCCTCCGTGAAATTACTTTGGAGGAACAAAAATGTTGAAGAAATGACTTGGGAAGCCGAGGAAGACATGAAGCCTAGATATCCCTACCTATTTCCTCCAGAGAAGGGTCTGACTAGGACATCGCAACCATATGATAATAGACCTATGTGGCGTCAAATTATTGAGTTTCTACAGGAAGAGTGGGTAGTAGCTTTGTTACAAAGACGACCCTGCCAAAGTTATATAGATCCCGGAGAGTTGAACATTCGAGGAAGAATGTTTCTAAGGGGGGGAGGATGTTTCATCTCGTGTTTTCATACGTTAAGAGTTTATTCTTCAATTAATTGACGTAGACACAGGGATAAGATCATCTTGATGTTAATGTATTTATGCTATTTATAACAAGCGATAAATAAGTGTCGTGAAGGATAAAGGGTACACGAATTAAAGAAAATGAGTTTAGTTGAAGGTGGCCAATTTGGGATAAAATACGGGTCGAACGATAATACCCGATGATTATGAACTAGTAACATGCAAGGTACCATATGAACACGGTAGTATGATGTATAAAGTAATATTAAAATAAGTAGAATTTTAAGTAATTTGAGACAATCTTTAAATTATACAGGTAATTATTTAATTACCGTGTAACAGGACATTACCCAGTTAACTAATAAGTGGATAAAAAATTAATAAAACTATACCCCAAGTAACGTTGCAGCATAAAATGACTCTTAGTCATTCCTAATATTAGGTGTTTTCCTATGAATAATTAGAACTTTATAGGAAAAGATTTAGTCACAATCTGATTCCATTTTTCATTTAGAGAAAAGGAACCAAAGAAAATGACAAACAATCCTAAAAGAACCTATCCTTTCTTAGTTAGAAGTTTTCAATAATAGATGCTCAATTTCTTCAACGAGGAGAAGCTTGAAAATTCGTTCAAAACATTTCAACAAGTTGAAGCTTAATTCATTCAAATAATTCAAGGAACAAAAGCGAAATTTCATCAAAAGTTTGTGTTTATAAAAGAGTACGGTGCAATCTTCACCAAGAATATTATACGGAGTTTTACCTACTCCAGGTATGTTAAGGCTATCCCTTCTTTATTTTGGCATGGTCTAAATTATACTGAAGAAACGAGCAAATACACAATTTCTATAAATTACTCTATTCATAAAAATAGTAGGGGTGTCTATAATCTTTATTCCCCATGAGAATTATATTATTTTCTGTTCATGGGTCTCAGAATAATACGTAGTTTGAAAAGTTTATCCGGAAGGAATATTGAGATTATTACATACTTTTCACGCATTTCATACATGTGCATTGACCCATGACCAGATGGCGTTATATACGCGTATATATGTAAATATATGTATATGGGATATGGGAAAAGGTTACGGAGTTATATACGCACCACCACCTGATCAGCTGGTATATGATGATGATGTTGCCCACAATGGCTGAAATGTGATTCAAACGCCGTTATATACGCGTATATATATATATATGTATATTCAAACAGCGTTATATACGCATATATATATGTATGTATGTATATATATGTATATGGGATATGGGAATGGTTATGGCATTATATACGCGCCACCACTTGATCAGCTGGTATACGATGATTATTTTGCCCACAGTGGCCGATATGATATGATAGGATTCCCTCAGAGGCTGATAATGTTATGAAACATATACCTATGCACGACATAACTTTTATACGCATATGCATGATGCTAAAAGTGATTTATTATTACAGAAGTTATCCAGACATACAGGTTGAGTCAATTACTCTATATCTCTTCCATGTCTCTTATGTATTTATTTATGTGCCTTACATACTTAGTACATTATTCGTACTGACGTCCCTTTTGCCTGGGACGCTGCGTTTCATGCCCGCAGGTGCAGGTAGGCGAACAGACGGTCCCCCTTCTTAGGATCCCTGATCAGCGAGAGTTGGAGTGTTCCACTTGATCCGGAGCTACTTTTGATTTTGTACGATACGTTTGTATATAGATATATATGGGTATGACGTGGCTCAGACCTGTCTTTATACATTTATGTTTCTATTAGAGGTCTGTAGACAGTATTTCTAGTTGGATAGTATGTGGCCTTGCCGGCTTCTAGTTTTTAGATGTATAGTTGTCTATAGCAGCCTTGTCGGCTCGTCCTACGTATGTTGTACATATATGTATGTATGTCTTTTTGTGCAGATTTCCTTCATGTATAATGTTCTCATAACTCAGCACATATTATTCAGGTTCTTATTTTAGACGCATGTCTAGGGGTATTTGACAGGTAGGACTCAGGCACCCGTCGCGGCCCATCGGTTTGGGTCGTGACAAGAACATAATTAAATGGAAGCAAATGAGTACAAATCGTAATCATGTAACAAATCCAAAATCACAAGTCTACTAATGTGTGTGACAAGACCTGGTGTCACAAGTATGTGGAAAATATAGTAGAATATACAAAAGAATACTAGCCTACTGTCCTAAAGGAAATAGACAGAAAAATATAACATAAAGAAAGACTCCAGGTGCTACATGACGGCTCTAAAGGTAGCTCACCGTGAAGTCTCGGGGTGGGGATCAAATATGTGCACCAGACTGGTAATCACATGCACCTGCCTAAGATCCTCTACAATTAAGTAAAGAAATGTAGCATGAGTACATAAATAATATGTACCCAGTAAGTAACTAGTCTAACCTCAAAGAAGTAGTGACGAGAGGTCGACTCCGACACTTATTAAGGGCCAACAATATGATAATATGAAATTCTAATTAAACATGATATGTAAATATGACATTAAAATCCAGAGCAAGAAAATACCTGAACAATTCTTCACCATACTTAAGAATCCAAATCACTTCCTTCATTTAAAACAAATGATTTCCCAGACAATGGTTTTATACAATTTATAAAAGGGACATTCTGTTCTATTATTATGCATAAAATTCTTCCAAGGACGTTCGACCCGATCCAACATAAATGTGCTGCACTGCCGAGGGTCGAACGGCACGAACCATAGATGTATCTATTAACCTGCCGAGGCGAACGGCCCGCTCCCATGAGAGTAGAGGAAAGAATTACCCCGCTCGCGGAAAATACTTGCGACGTAGTTAAATATAAATTTATCAATAAATCATAACTCTTTCTTGATTCTTTTCAAAATAAATATAATTCAACTTGAAGATTTTAACTCTTAAAAATCCTCAACTTAGTTCAATTTGACACAATTAACAAATATAGTCAAAATAACGGTACTCACAAAGCATAGTGTAAACCTAAATCTACCCGGACATAAACAGGAATAGTAGCAACGTACGGACTCTCTTCAGTTTGTGCTACGTAGCCCCCGCAAATAACAACACATACTAATCAAGTTCACTTATGGGGTAAATTCCATCTTACAAGTAGAAAAGAGAGTTACCTCGTCTCAACGCCTACTTCCCAATTCAAGAATGCGCTCAAACCTCCAAATTTGATTCCAAAAGACTCGAAACTACTCAAACATCACATAAATTAATCAATCTATGTTCAAAAGTTAATATCCTCACTATTAAAGTGATTACCCAATCCAAAATGCAAGATTTATAAAATTCTCCCCCGTGGTCACATGCCAGATTCCGGAAATTTTTTAAGAAAGTTGTTATCCATAACCTTAAGAACATAACTATTTTCACTATGTTTCATGATCATTTTCGTGGTAAAATCTCATTTTTATTAAACCCTAGGTTTTTTCATCTAACCCATGATTTCTATCAATTTTCATGTAGAAATCTACCCATAATCTATGTATTAAGCTCATATTTAGTAGAAATTACTTATCTCACAAAGCTAGGTCGAAATACCCTCCTTAGAAACTCTCAAATTGCCCAAAAGTGGAAGGAAATATGATAAAAATGGCCCTAGCCCGTAATAAATAAGCCTCACTACCTCCAGTGATTTTCACACCCGCGGTCATAGGGCCAACCTGTTCCCTCGCTTCTGCGGACAAGCGTCTGCTTCTGCAAAAATCACTGGGCCAGCTGGGATCGCTTCTGCGGACGGGTTCCCGCTTCTGCGGAGGTCGATCCGCATCTGCGGAACATGAACTACCTTCCCTTGGTTGCATTTGTGAGGCTTGGCTACATCTGCGAGGCTTGGCTCGCACCTGCGGCTGGCCAAGCGCAGTGCGGTTTTAACAAAACTGGTGCATAAGTTGTTACTCAAAATTCTCAACTTAGTCCGGGCCTCGTCCGATTGATACTCGGGGCCCCCGGTGCCCCGCCCGAACATACCAACAAGTTTGGAATCATAAAACGGACTAGCTCGAACTTTGGGAATGCCCGAAACCACGTTAAAACTACGAATCACACCCCAAAGCCCATTGATTCAAACTTATGAACTTCAAGTTCTTCTATTCACTTGAAATGCGCCAAAACGTACTTAGACTACTCGGATTGATACCAAATTTTTTGTGCAAGTCTAAAATGACATTACAGAACTATTCCCAGGCTCAGAATCCCGTTTGGACCTCTATATCACCAAAACCCATTCCAAACTAAATTTAAAGAACTTCTAAAACCTTCAAGAACCAGGAGGTGGTTTTCTTGTCAAACTACTACGCGACTGCCTTCATGGCCTCCACGCCCAGTGGCTAGACTCCCCCTGAGATTTTTCGTCGTCTTTATCCCCCCTCAACCGTTACCAACCTCTACAAACACTAATACACCTAAAACCTGCAAATTTATTAAACCCTACTGTCATAAATACGCCCATGCAAACACTAGCTACGCTACCATTAAAATGAGTTGAGTTCCTTCATGGAGAACCAGTTGTGAAGTGGAAGAAACAAGAAGTGAAGAAATCCATCGTACAACAAGGGCTTCAACTTGCAGTTCTGGGGAAATTTTCATATGGGAAGCTTGTGATTAGTGAATTACGTAAAGTGATTCCAATTCAATGTGAGATTAAAGGTCATTGTTCAGTTGGCTTGATTGAAGACAATAATGTGTTAATTAGGCTGTCATTATTGGATGATTATGTTCATCTTCTATCAAAGTTAGCTTTTTATATAAAGGCTCAATTAGACATGTGGCAGATGCGTTGTACAAAATGAAATTCATGGTGGACACCTGATGAAGAGAATCCAATTGCCATATCTTGGATTAGTTTTCCAGAACTTCCTCCAAATTTCTTTGGTAAGGAATGTGTATTTTCATTAGCTCGTGCAGTTGGTAATTCATTACATGTAGACCTAGCAACTCAAAATGTGACTAGACCTAGTTGTGATAAAGTAAAGGTGGAAGTGAATTTGCTAGGTAATTCCCCTAAACGTATTAAGATTGTTGAAGAAATAGATAAATCTGGGCCAGAAGAGTTTAAATGGATTAAGATTAAGTATGATTATATGCCTAGATATTGCAAGCCATGCAAGAAAACAAGGGCATAGTGAGGCAGAATGCTGGGTAATTCATCCTTAATTACACAAGAGATTTGATGAAGATATTGAGGATCAAGGCAAGGAAAAGACATGTGTGGTAAGCAAAGAAGCAATTTGTACAGCTGCAAATTCAACAAAGGTTCTGTCAAGTGGAAAGGTGGTTGGTAAGCATGCTACTAATCATGCCAAGGAGGAATGGATACAAGCAAGGAAGAACAAATACCAACGGGATAATCGGGGTCACATGGATACAAGGTAAGGAAGCTGACAAGGGTAAAAGGAAGGCAAAACTTGAGGAAGTAGCAACCAAGAACAATTTCAATTCACTAGAGGTTGAGGAAGTTCATCAACCTACTCTACAAATTACTGAAGGCAAAGGTGAGGATCATAGCAATGGTAAGAAGAAGGAACATGGGGAAAAGCAATCCAAGAAGGGCCATGAGAAGGAGAAAGAAGGCAATACTGGAGTGTCAAGCCCTAATCCTAAGGTTTCTGGGGTTAGGGTTTGGAAGGATGCTTATACTATACCGGCTAGAGAAGGTAATCAACAGGAACTTAAGCGTGTAAAGAAGGAAGCAGTTGAGAAAATGTTGGAAGATCAGCATAATGGGAACTTAGCTAAGGTTAATCCTATTGTTCTCAATGATGAAAGTACTGATGAAAAAGATAATAAGGAATCCAGAATCGAATGGGTTCATAGAAGGTTTGGAACTAGCAAAAAAGAGCTAAGGCAACTCAATGTGATTACAAACCAATCACGTCAAGATATTTCGTCTCAAACATTTGCAGATTCTGGGCAGCTTGAGGACCTTGATGAGAGAAACTCAACAAAATATGTAGGGAGTGATACAATTGAGGTGGAGGATGATCAACTAGGCACGACAAAGACAACAGGAGACAAAGTGAGGGATAGCAGCACGTCTAGTGATAGGCTGGCGACACCAGGCCTAAATCCAGGCTCCCCAAACGTTAGGCTGGCGATGCCAGGCCTAAAGCCAGGTACCTCAGGCTTTAGGGTAGCGATGCCAGGCCTGGCGCCAGGGTCACCTGATGAAGCAACAATATTAAACCCTATCCCTAGTGCAATTGGAAAGATTGATGGTGTTCCGGTGTATGCATTGGAGAACAAACTTGATGGAGATGATAATGTGAAGATTAGGGATGATACAGTAGGGTCACACCAAAGCACATGCAATGGAAAGAGTGGTGATATCAATAGAACAGACGTTTCTGAGCAGCCTACAATAGTAATTCCTGGGCTAGGCAGTTCTATTAGCCGCAATTCAAAATGATGCAGGCTGCTGCTTCTTCTATGGTGAATTGCAATGAAAAGGTATGAAGACTTAATGAGACAAAATCCAATGGAGGATGAAGGAAATGATGAATCAACATTAGAAAAATTTAAACAAGTCGCTAGGGAAGTAGATTTATCACCCACAGCTAGTGCTAAAAGAGGTAAGAAAATTAAGAAGAATCAGAATAAAGAGCTACCACAACCTTCAAGAATAATGCCCAGGAGGGCAGCTTCTCTATCTAAATGATGATGATCAGAACATTAATATGGAACATAAAGTCTGTGAAAACACAGCAGGCCTTTCCTAGGGTGATCAACATCAATAGGGAGCATAGTTTTTGTGTAGTTGCATTGATGGAGCCTTTTAAAAAGAAGAGATTCATTAATAGATATAGAAGAAGGTTGAATATGGAGACTGCTTATGCAAATATTAATGGGCAGATATGGTTGTTCTTTAATGCAGTGGTGGAATGGAAATTAGTGGAGGATACTGAGCAACAGGTGACTCCATGATCTGGGGCAACACATGATGATGACATTTGTTTATGCAAAATGTTCAGCAATGGAGAGGTTGGAATTGTGGGATCACTTATATTACTTAGCAAGTGATATGAAATTGCCATGGTTGGTAGGAGGGGATTTTAATGTGATATTGCATGAAGATGAGAAAATAGGAGGACTGCCAGTACACCCTCCTGAATAAGAGGATTTTGCATTTTGTGTAAACTCGTGTGGTTTGTTTGAGCAAGGATATAAAGGAAGCCCATTTACATGGTGGAATGGGAGACCCAATGTTGCGTGTATATTCAAGAGATTGGATAGGATCTTTGTGAATATGACATTTCAGAACATGTTGCCAAATATTGAAGTTGAACATCTAATCAGAACTGGATTAGATCATGCACCATTGTTAATGACATGTGGGGAGAAGACCACCAATTTTGTCGAGCCTTTCAGGTTCTTGAACTTTTGGACTAAGCATGATACATTTATGGATGTGGTGAGGCATAATTGGGAAGAAGATTTAATAGGGGATCTATTTTTTATGTTCAAGCAGAAGCTCAAGAGGGTGAAGGCAGAACTATCAAAATAGAGTAAGGAAACATTTTATGATATCTTCAAGCAGTTAAAATTTTGGAGGACATTGTTAGGCTGAAAGAGATGTTGTTTGAAGAAGAGCCTACAATTGAGAACAGGATTGTGCTTCCAAAGGCTCAATCTGAATTGAAGAAATACTTGAGTATTGAGGAGCAGTATTGGAAGCAAAAAGCTGGGATGACTTGGTTCGCTGAAGGAGATAGGAATACAAGTTTCCTTCACAATCATGTCAATGGAAAAAGAAAGAAATTGCAACTGAAGAGGATCAAAAGTGGAAGTGCGGGAAGACCAAGAGCAAATAACTACAACTGCAGTGGATTTCTCTAATAAAGTTCACAAATGAAGGTGATGCATCTGACTTCTCTTTGCTCAATAATGTACCTTCGATGGTCACTATGGAACAGAATTTGAAACTTAGCAGATTACCAACAATTGAAGAGGTAAGGACATCAATTTTTAAGCTTAGTGAGGAGAGTGCTAGTGGTCCAGGTGGATTCATTGGCCTGTTTTATCAAACATGCTGGGATGTTATTGGTGCTAATATACACATCATGGTGCTACACTTCGATGGAGGAGTTGCACTTCCTAAATCCATAATTCACACCAATCTAGTATTGCTGCCTAAGAAAACTAGAGTTGAGACTTTTTATGACTTAAGACCTATTAGCTTAAGCAACTTCATTAATAAGGTCTTGTCTAGGGTGTTACATTATAGATTGGAAATTTTTTTTCCTTCTCTAATATCTCCTAATCAATCCGGATTTTTGAAGGATAGGAGTATATTTGAGAACATCTTATTGACTCAAGAAATATTCACTAACATAAGGTTAAGGGGAAAGCCAACTAATGTTGTGATCAAGCTTGATATGGCTAAGGCCTATGATAGGGTTTCATGGAAGTACTTATTGCATTTAATAAGGAAGATGGGATTTTCTGAGCACTTCATCAACATGGTGTGGAACTTGGCGTCAAATAACTGGTACTCAGTATTGGTGAATGGGTAGTCCTCAGGGTTCTTTAAGTCTACAAGGGGTGTGAAGCAAGGGGATCCTATATCACCAACACTGTTCATTCTGTCAGCTGAGGTACTTTCCAGGTCTTTGAATAATCTATTTGAAGATAGGTCATTTGTGGGATTTGGAATGCCTAAGTGGTCTGATCCTTTAAATCACTTGGCATATGTTGATGATACTATAATTTTTGCTTCTGCTCATCCTCCATCCTTGAGCAAGATTATGGAGGTATTTGGGAACTATGAGAAGGTATTAGGCCAGATGATCAACAAACATAAGAGTTCATACTACATCTATTCAAAGATTCCTAATGAATTGTGTCAGACGGTTGGAGCTATTACAGGATTTGCAAGAGGTAAATTCCCCTTCACATATTTATGGTGTCCTATTTTCTACACTACAAGGAGGAAGGAATATTATGAGGATCTTATCAATAAAGTAAGGGCTAAATTGAATTCATTGAAAGGAAATTTGTTGTCATTTGGAGGAAAAGCAACACCCATTTCTAGTGTGTTGCAAAGTATGCCAGTCCACATGTTATCAGTCCTTCATCCACCAAAAAATATCCTGGAGCATCTTCATAAGATTTTTGCTTGGTTCTTTTGGAGCACAAAGGAAGAAGGGAGAAGCAGACATTGGGCTTCATGGCAAAATCTTTTCCTTCCTAAAGAGGAAAGGGACCTAGGTTTTAGGTCCTTACATGATGTGTCGAGGGAATTATTTGCTAAACTATGGTAGAGGTTTAGGACCTCAAAATCTTTGTGGTCTAATTTCATGTGGAATAAGTATTGCAAGAAGGAGATACTAACGGTGGTACAGTTTAGAAAGGGGTCTCATGTTTGGAGACAAATGCTGAATGCTAGGGAAGAATAGAACATGAGATCCTATGAGAATTGAACAGTGGAACAACTAATATTTGGCATGAAAATTGGACTGGATTGGGTGCACTTTATCACGTATTATCTGAAGACGTTCCAATCAATGAAGATCTTCAGGATGTGGCAGAATTGCGGTAAGGTGAAACATGGGATGATCACCTGCTAGATCAAACCTTCAATGAGAAAATTGCATAACACATAAGGCTAAATGTAAATTATGAAGGCAGTGAGGGATACTGGGATAGGCCATACTGGATGCCAACTCCTTCAGACAAGTTCAGTATTAGCAGTTCTTGGCAAATATTAAGGCATAGGGCAGATCCTAATCAGGATTCAAGTTGATGTGGATTAAAGGCGTAACATTCAAGATATCCTTCTTCTTGTGGAGATTGTGGAGGCAGAAAATAGCCACTAATGACATGTGGAGGAGGCAAGGGCAAATGGTGATGTCTAGGTGTTAGTGTTGCCAGCATCCCCAAGAGGAATCTATTGAGCATATATTTGTCACAAGTCTTATTGCTTCTAAAGTATGTAACTTGTTCATGTGTGCTGCTGGAATTACTGTGCCATTGATTCAGTTGAAGCAGGTTATAAGGCATTGCTGATATGCTCAATGTTGTCCAAAGTTAAAGACATTGTTTCAAGCAGTACCAACTATTATCACATGGGAACTTTGGAAGAGAAGAAATGCAGGTAAACATGGGGGTTCAGTGTCCACAAATACGGTGATTCATGAGATCAATAGGACATTGCATCAACGGGCAAGGGTGAGGTATGCTTGGAGCCTAATATTCCATTGTTATGGCCACACATAATTCAATATTTTGAAGGATATAAACCTATACTGATCACTACAAGAGTAACATGGAAGCCTCATTTTCTTGGTTGGTACAAATGCAATACTGATGGAGCCTTAAAAGGAAATCCTGGTCCTAGCTCATTAGGCTTTTGTGTGAGGAATGATAAAGGTGGTATGGTGTATGCAAGGGCAATAGACTTAGGGGTGACAACTAATGTGGTGGCTGAAGCTTAGGCTATTCTTCAAGTATTGGAATATTGTGTGGAGCATGATCTTCACCCTCTCATATTGGAGATGGATTCATTAGTGATGAAGAAAGTGATAGAAGGGGAATGTGACCCTCCTTGGGTAGTTGCAAATGATGTGAAGAGAATTATGGATATGAAGAGAAACTTCAATGTGATATTTCGACATGTGTTCTGAGAAGGCAACTCAATGGAGGAATTTGTAGCTAACATTATGCTTTCTTTTGCAGGTACATCTGATTTTCACTCATTCTTTGAACTGCCTAGTGCAGGGAGGAGGTTGATTAATTTAGACAAGTCTCAAACTCCTAACATTAGGGTTAGAATAGCAAAGAGAAGAGCCCCAGACTGATGGCTTCACAGTATTAGAATCTGCACATACCTGCATGTTTCTTTTATGTCTCATTCAGTATGCTATTAAGGTACTTTCTAGTGGTATTAGCATGGTCACATGCTCATATTGGGGGTGCTTTGATAGTGTACAGGACCAATGTGATAAGCAGTTATTGGATGGTGCAATTTATTCTACTTTGGATATGTTCAAATATTAAGGGAAAGGTTTAACCTATTAAGTTGTATCTCTGGAGATTGTTGAATTATTTCTCAGTGGTATTAGCATGGTTTCATGCTCAATCTGAGGATGGTTTATATTGGTCTACAATGATGTCGACATTAAAGGTTCTGGAAGGGAAGGATCTGAGCTTACAAGATCACAAAAATGCACAATTTCTAACGCTTGAGTATGCCTCAAGCCTGGTTTTTGCCTTGCAATGCCTGCTTAAATCCAGCCCCAGTCTGGCCTTTGCCTTGCAAACCCTGCCTAAAGCCAGCCCCAGCCTGGCCTTTGCCTTGCAAGGCCTGTGATGGGCTGTATTATGTTTTGATGATCTAACAAACTTTTATGTGAAGAACTAGATAGAGGACCTGATCTGTAGATAGCACAACCAGCTAGCTTTAACTCAAAGAATTCAGGACAGTACACTGTTGAACTTATAAAGAACAGCTGAGGGACCTGATCCCTTGACATCGTCCCAGACGATAGTACAAGTCAATTTTACAGCTGTAGAAAGTTATGACAGGAAAGTGATTGCCTGCAACTGTTCACGCTATAGTGTAGTAACAGTGCAACAGTCATTTCCCATTGGTTGTGAAGTATACTCTCAAGATATGGGACATCCTCCTTGGAGTGTACCAAGATCTTTAATATCTTTTTTGAAGAAAAACAAGAAAACTCACTTGAGCAATTATTAAGAACATTCTCTCAAGCATTAAAGTGGTCTCTAGCATTGAAGATTCAAGTGTTCAAGCGCAAGAAGACAACTCCACTAAGAAGGACCAGTTCCACCTTGTGTCGTTAGTGTCCTTAGTTGAGTTGTAATCTTGAATTTTGTTTTCATTGTATCCTACTCGCTTTTGTAGAAGCATCTTGTTAGGAATCTCTCAACATAAACCTCTTGTGTTGTTGTAGTGACTAGTGTAGTCACGAGTCAAAGTCTTTCTAACTAGAGAGTTACAAAGCGGCTTGTAATAGTGATTTCAAGTTAGTTAGTTGAAGTCTTTGTAAGAAGTAAATTACACAGTGGCTTGTAATAGTTTAGATTACAAGTTAGTGAAGTTGAAATCCTACGTGTGTCGGTCGTGGTTTTTGTCCCCTTGAGTGGGATTTTTCCACGTAAAAGTACCTTGTCTCTTTTGCTTGCTTTCTTAGTGTACTTTTCTGTGGGAACTAGTAGATTAACAGGTATCTCTACTGTTTGGTGGACTCATAGAAACTATCAATTGGTATCAGAGCAGGCTCTTTCTAAACGGTTAACACCTAGAAAGGATCTGTAATGGCTGCTCCACCAAACTTCGAAGAAGGACAATCTACATATCGACCTCTTAGATTTAACGGTCAGTACTATGGGTGGTGGAAGACCCGTATGCATAACTTCATAATGGCCGAAGATTCTGAGTTATGGGACATCATCTGTGATGGTCCTCATGTTCCTATGCACAAGGTAGGAGAGGTTGGTCTGTTGGTGCCAAAAACCAGGAAGGATAACAATGATGCTGACAGGAAAGCAGTGGAAAAGAATTTTCATGCAAAGAAAATTCTAGTGTGCGGTATAGGACCTGTTGAGTACAATAGGATCTCTGCATGTCATTCAGCTCAAGAGATTTGGGAAGCTTTGCGGACAGCTCATGAAGGAGCGACGCAAGTAAAATAGTCCAAAATTGATATGCTCACTACTGAGTATGAGCTGTTCAGGATAAAGGACGATGATTCTATACAGGATATGCATACTAGATTCACCTCCATTATCAATGAGTTTCACTCTCTAGGAGAATTCATTCCTATGAACAAGCTAGTGCAAAAGATCTTGAGTGTTCTGCCAAGCTCCTGGGAAAGCAAACTCAATGCTATCACTGAAGAAAAGGATTTGCAGACTCTAACAATGGATGAGTTGATCGGAAACTTGAAAACATATGAGATGAAAAGGAAAAAGGACAGTGAAAGAAGGGAACCTAAGAAGGAGAAGAACCTGGTTTTTTAGGCTGAAAAGCATCAGTCAAGTGAAGAGGACAACGACATGGCCTATCTCACCAAGAGATTCCAGAAAATGGTTCTAAGGAATGGAGGAATACCAAAAAGAGGCAGCTCAAGCAAGCCTAGAAACTATGACTTATGTCATAAATGTGGAAAGCCCGGATATTTCATAAAATACTGCCCACTCCTGAAGTAAGACACCTACAAGCACAACACTGACAAAGCTGCGAAGAGGAACTAGGTTCCTGACAAAAATTCAGCAGAAAAAGCGCAGCTGACAACGTTGTGAAGCAGTCTCTTGCCGCTTGGGGAGATTCTTCAAGCGAATCAGAAGAGGAACCTGAAGCAGAAAATAGCTCTATGATGGCAGTTGAGAACAAGGCTATGGAGTATGACTCATTGTTTGCTCTTATGGCTCAATCTGATGATGAAGAAGAAGAAGATGACACAGATGAGGTAAACTTCAGGGACGTTCAGAGAAATCTGAAGTCCTATTCTCTTAAAAAATAATGCCATTGTCAAAGGTTCTCATTGATACTTATTACAGCCTAATTGAAGATAAGGATTCATTGACTATAGAACTAGGAGAAGCAGAACAAACTAGAGATGATCTAGTTGTGTGTGTGGTAGACAGTAAAGAAACTATAGGTAATCTTGAAAGAGAGAAAGAGTCTCTAATGTGTAAAATCAACACTTTTGAGAATGAGAGAGATGACCTAATGGTGGTGGTTGTAGACCTTCAGAATACCATAAAAAATCTTGAAAAATAAAAGGAAGTAATAAAAGAAAAACCAAGAAAGGTAGAAAGTGAGAGAGATGATCTAATTGTAGTAGTGGTAGATCTGAAAGAAGAATTGGAGAATCTGAGCAATGAAAAGGCTAGTCTAAGTGTGAAGATTGATGATGCTAAGCAGGAGAGAAACGATTTTCTAGTAGTAATCACATATTTAGAGGAAACTATTCAGGGACTAAGACAAGAACCAGGTTCCTCAAGTATGGATAAAGGAAAGGAAATAGCCAGCGAAATATATCCCGCTTGAAAAGGAACTGAATGAGGCCAAAACAAGTCTGTGCAGTGAGGTTGAGAAAAATAGGGAGTTGCAAGCTGAAGTGAGCAAAATAAAAGTTGATCTTAAAAAATCACTGAATTGGACCTGGTTCATAACAGTGGAAACAGGCAGGGGATCGAGTTTCAAAAGAAGAAAACTCCCTACAACCCACATAGCAAATATGTCACAGTCTCATACAATTGGCTCTGTACCCACTGTGGAAACAACGGGCACTTCATGGAAAGCTGCCCAGTCAGGGATCAATCAGTCCACAAAAACAAGATGTTTCTGGGCAAGAGGAATACAAAGTAGGGACCAGGTCCTAGCAAGAAATATCAATTCCTGCCGGAATGGACTAAAAGACTTCTTATTCATCCCTTTCCCAACTACAAGGGACCCAAACTTGTTTGGGTTCCTAAATATAACCATTGATTTAATTGTGTAGGGATCAGTGAGAGGAACTGGACTACAATGGATCTTGGACAGCGGATGCTCAAAGCATATGACTGGAAACACTATGGATTTTCTCTCATTGAAAGCCCTGTAGGGAGGGGATGTATCTTTTGGGAATGGAAAGAAGGGATACATCCTTGGTGTTAGAAGAGTTGGAAAGTCTCTGGAGCACTCAATCGAAAATGTGTACTATGTGTATGGCTTGAAATATAGTTTATTGAGCGTCTCTCAAATTTGTGATAAAGGAAACAAAGTGGAGTTCTTATCCAAGGTGTGCATTGTTACTAGTCCAGTAACTAGAGAAGTGGTATTGATAGCCAAGAGACACAAAAACATCTACGTTGCTGATTTTGAATCATTGGAAGCTGGGGAAGTGAGCTTCTTGAAGGCAATCGATGATGAAGCAGAGCTTTGGCATAGAAGGTTGGGTCATGCCAGTTTTTCCCTTTTGAACAAACTGATAAAAAGGACCTGGTTCGTGACCTGCCAAACTCCAAGTTCAAGTAGCACAGAGAATATGATGCGTGCTCTAAAGGAAAACATGTGAGATCATCTTCTAAGCCTAAGAAACATGTCAGTACATCCAGGCCTCTTGAACTACTTCATATGGATTTATGTGGGCCTATGAGAATTCCAAGTAGAGGTGGAAAGAAGTATATTTTTGTAATTGTGGATGATTACTCAAGATTCACTTGGACATTATTTCTTAGAACAAAAGACGAGACGTTTGAATTATTTGTGGCCTTTGTCATGAAAATCCAAGTGAAGATGGACTTGAAAGTAGCTTGCCTTAGATCCGACCATGGAACCGAATTTGATAATGCAAAATTTGATGAGTTTTGTGCTAAAAATGGAATCACACACAACTTCTCATCCCCTAGGACTCCTCAGCAAAATAGAGTAGTGGAAAGGAAGAACAGAACACTGGAAGACATGGCTCGAACAATGCTCATTTATAGTGGGATTGCTAAGAACTTCTGGGCAGAAGTAATCAACACTGCCTGCTACTTGGTGAACAGGTGCATGATCAGGTCCTTCCTGAACAGAACTCCTTATGAACTGCTCAGTGGAAGAAAGCCCAAATAGTAACCCATTTGAGAGCCTTTGGTTGCAAGTGCTATGTTCTAAACAATGAGAAGGATCAACTAGGAAAGTTCGATGCAAAAAGTGATGAAGGAATCTTTTTGGGATACTCTTCTCAAAGCAAAGCTTACAAAGTGTACAACAAGAGAACACAGTTTGTAGAAGAGAGCCTTCATGTGCTATTTAATGAGACTCCTTCCTCAAACACGGTCGAAAATGGTGATGATCAAGACAATCAACCACTCTTGGTTCCTGGAGAGATTTCTAATTTCTCAAATGGCAAGGTGGACATGATGAGTCAAGCCAAGGAGATGAATGAAGGAAATGCAATCTCTTCCTCTAGTTCACAGGAGGAACCAGGTACCCCAATCTCTCCCACAGAAGCTGAAGAAAGAGTTGAAGATTTTGTGCAAGGTACTCCCCAAGTAGCAGAACAAGCAGCACAGGGAAGCTCCTCTAATTTACTAAGTTCTTCCACCAATCAATTTCAGGTCACAAATTGGAAACATAAAAGTTCTCATCCTCTTGATAACATAATCACTCCCCTTGATTCTGGAGTTCAAACCAGAAATTCCCTAGCCTTCTCAGCCTTTTTATCCCAAATAGAGCCCAAAAATATCAAGAAAGCTCTGAAGGATGCAAATTGGATCATTGCTATGCAGGAGGAACTTCATCAGTTTGAAATAAAAAAAGTATGGCATCTGCTATCTCGATCCTCATACAGAACCATCATAGGAACCAGGTGGGTATTCAGGAACAAGCTGGATGAAAATGGAAAAACTACGAGAAATAAAGCAAGACTTGTAGTTCAGGGTTATAATCAAGAGGAAGGAATTCATTATGATGAAACTTTTGCTCCCGGTGCTCGTATGGAAGCAATTCGGATGCTCGTTTCCTTTTTATCTCATATGGAGTTCACTTTATTTCAAATGGATGTGAAGAGTGCATTCTTTAATGGATATCTCAAGGAGGAAGTATATGTCAAGCAACCCCCTGGGTTTGAAATTCATGCTCACCCAGAGTATGTCTTCAAATTAGACAAAGCCCTGTATGGTTTGAAGCAAGCCCCCAGAGCTTGGCATGAAAGTCTATCCAAGTTTCTACTGGATAATGGTTTCACTCGAGGAAAGATTAACAATACCCTATTTCTGAAGAAATGGGGAAGGAACCTTCTTATTTTCCAGGTGTATGTGGATGACATTATTTTTGGGGCTACAACAGACTCACTGTGTAAGGAATTTGCACTGCTCATGGGTAGTGAGTTTGAGATGAGCATGATGGGGGAACTGAACTTCTTCCTGGGTCTTCAAGTGAAACAATCCACAAAAAGAACCTGCATCAGTCAGCAGAAATACATCAAGGAGCTGCTCAAGAGGTTTGACATGGAAAATTCGAAGGAGATTGATACACCCATTGCAGTGGCTACCAAACTTGACATGGATGAATTTGGCTCTCCTGTAAATCAAACAACATACATGGGAATCATCGGCTCTATACTCTATCTCACTGCAAGCAGGCCAGACGTTGTGTTTAGTGTAGGATTATGTGCAAGGTTTCAATCCAATCACAAGGAGTCTCATCTAAGGGCTGCTAAAAGAATTCTACGCTATGTCAAGGGTACACAGGACCTGGTCCTGTACTATCCCTCAGGTGACAATTTCAATCTTGTTGGTTATTCTGACACTGATTATGCAGGTTATCTGGTGGACAGGAAGAGTACTTCAGGGATGGATCATTTCCTTGGATCTTGCCTAATCTCTTGGGGTACAAGGAAACAGAACTCAGTGGTCTTGTCCACAGCTGAAGTAGAATATGTAGCTGCATCTTGTTGTGCTCAGCTGCTGTGGATCAAACAACAACTGGAGGATTTTGGAGTATATATTGACAGCATACCACTTCTATGTGACAACATAAGTGCTCTCAACATGGAAAAGAACCCGGTGCAACACAAGAGAACTAAGCATATTGATGTCAGACATTACTTCCTCAGAGACTGTTGAAAAAGGGCACATCTGCATGACGTTTTGCTGCACTGAAGATCAGATTGCAGATATCGTCACCAAGGCACTGAGCAGGGAACATTTTGAGAAGAATAAAATGGCATTGGGGCTGCTGAGACCTAATTAGGGACCCAGTTTCCCTTCCTGGCTATGAATATCATACACAAGTATAGATAGCTAAAGTGTTTTCTGACGAAGTCTAACTCCCATCAATACCGTTGCAGGTAGACACGCATGATGATTACAGAATCTAAAGGAGTGGCATTGTAGAACAAAAAAAAAGGGACTGAGCAATTTTTTTACAAAAAAAAGGTACGGGACCTGGTCCCGGTACCCCAGGCTAGTAGTTATATTTGTTCTCTCTCTCTCTTTCAAAAAAAAGGGGCAACTGCATTAATTATTATTGCCACATCGTCTGACTTTCAGAACTCACGTCCATCACATCTATCACTCCCTCTACACAATCCCTTTTCCCAAAACTCCTACCGCCATTTGAACATGTTCCCCTTCTCTCCAAATCACTCCACTCTCCTATAACACTTCTTCGTCCCTAACCGATATTTATCCATCTCCCCTCACTCTCTTCTTCTCCTGCAAAAATTTCTTCTCTATCTCTGAAGCTTTTCCACAACAGTCAAAAAATAAATGGCCGCTACAAACGAACCCTCTCTCCTCCCGACCTCTTATTCCAACACTGTCTCAGTGGGGGATAAAACCTCCTCTCCTTCAGAGGTAGCCATCTCCACTCCTTTCTCCTCCTCACTCCCAGCAGAATCAGAAACACCAAGGAACCTCCAGTCATAGAAGCACACCTTGCTCCTTCCTCCTCATCTGAACCACCAAAGAAACCTTTGATCTCTTAAGCAACCACTGTTCCTCCTTCCTCATCTGAACCACCAAAGGAACATCTGATCTCATAATCAACCACTGCTCCTTCTTCCTCATCTGAACCACCAAAGGTACCTCTGACCTCTTAAGCAACCACTTCTCTTCTCTTCTCATCTGAACCACCAAAGGAACCTCCATTTGGTGATGCTTCTCAAGTCTCTAATCCTCAGAGGACGACCCTGACCAGTACATTGACTCCTCCTTTCTCAATTCATCGACTCATGGAGTCCCTAGAAAAAGAGGTGGCCGAAAACATCATGGCCATCGTATCTGAAAATCCTCCTTCTGAAGAGGTTTCTTCTATTCCTAAAACTCAGGGAGCCGCTTCTTCCTTCCTAGAGGATGAGGGGACCATGGTTTTATTTGAGTCTCCTGTCCATGAATCTGTGCATGAAAAACCTAGTAAGGAACCCGGTTCTCCTCGTCCACAGACCCCCCAAGAGCAAATCTTCTACACTCCTCCTCTAGAATCCTTCCTTCCGTTCTCTGAGCCCATAAATGAAGATGATGAGGATGACATGGTGTTGAGTGCCCATTTTAAACTCCGTCAGAGGGTGAGTACTCCGGAAGTTTTTGTGAAGAGGCCAACTACTAGGTTGCAGAAGAAGGAAGCCTTTGACTCGGCTCTTGAGAAAAGTAAGAAGAGCAGTAAACAGAAGAAGAAGAGATTGAAGAAAGAAGGGAGAGTAGTGGTGGATGAAGTTATCCCTGTAGTTGAAGTAGAAGAGGAAACTGCAGAGGAACCCAGTTCCTTAGTAGAGAGAAAGAAGTTTGTGTCTGCTGAAAGACAAGAAAACCTGTCTCTGTCACCCCCAAATATTGGTGGCAAGTCAAAGAAAAAAGAATTTGGTGAAGCTAGCATTAAGAAGCCTGTGACTGAAGCAAGTGCCAAATGGAAATCTGTACAAGTGATCAGTAAACGCAAAAGGCATGTATCAAGCAGCAAAGGAAAGTGGAAGGAAACTTTTCTGCATCAGCAAGTGTTGTAGGGTTGCATGTTTGACCCCGAGATTTTTGAAATGCCAGGAATAAGGCAGCTAGTGACTATGGTTGTTCCAAAAATGGGAGCACCTATTCATTGTGAGTGTGCCCGAAGTCTTTGAGGATGTTGTGCGCGAGTTTTATGGCAGTTTTTGGACACTTGCTGAAGGTCATGTGTGTGCTGCGATGGAAGGTGTTGATTTTGTGTTTGATGATGAGGCTCTGGGGACAGTTCTCAATGTTCCATCTAGGGGTCGTCTTCAGTGGATCCTGCAAAGTACGCTTGTAATGGAAATTTTAGGAGAGCTATCGTTAAGCCGGGGACGGTCCAGTAGGGGTAACGGGTTCATAAGAAGGCCATTCTACCTCTTTACCAGCTTCTTTTTGAACTGGTGAATAAGGTCCTTCTTCCCCGTGCTGAGAGGCGTTCCATTGCTTCCAAGGCTGATCTGATCATGATTCAATACATGGAGAAGGTGGTACATGTCAAGGATGGAAATCACGGGCTCCCCTATGGTTTTCTACTTACTCGGGTCTTTAAGTTTTACAAAGTGCTAGTTCAGAATCCCCGAGTAGGGACCCGCAAGCAATGCTTCTCTCAAACAACCCTTGAAGAATGTGAGTGTGTTGAGAAGTTTGGGGGCAGCACTTCTACCATATTGCAGCTAATCAATGCTTTGAATGCTGCCAATGATGTGATTAAGCAGTTGAAGGCTCAGATTGCCATTCTGGAGGTTCAGTCAAGTCAAGCTGGTGAGGAATCTGGTTTTGGTAACTCCTCGAATGAAGAAACTGCCCGCCTGACCAAGGAGAACTGTAAGTTGCGGAGCAGGTTGAGAACCTAAAGGAGAAACTACTTGAAGAACAGTCCTCAGCCAATGCTCGCATGGACCTGGTTCTCAGGACTCTCACTGCTTCCTCCTTCAATCCTTCCTCCTCTAGTGCCCCCTAGGCCTTGTCCTCTATAATTTATCTCTATAATGATGTGGTTACCAGTGTTTTTGCTTTTTACCTTTTTTTGTTTTGTGATTGGGACTGGATAACACCTGGATGCTCCTGCTGCAAAATCCAAAAGAAGTCTTTTGCTCTTTCAAGCAAAGACCTCTCTATGTTTTCAAGTTGTTTAATGAATGAATCAGTCTCCTTATGCTCTCATCAATGCTTTTTTTCCTTCTTGTTTTGTTTTCTATCATTTTGTGTGCACATAAGGGGCATGAGTTTACTTTGTCAGACTTCTTTATGCTCTCTGCCTCTTTATGCCTTTTTATGATGCCAAAAGGGGGAAGTTTAGGGGGATAATTAGAAATGGCAGGAATTAAGGGGGAAGCACATAGACAGGGGGAACTCTTTAAGAACCTGGTCGCTCATATGTTATGATCTGCTGATGTTAGCATATATAACTGTTCCCCAATTATAAAAGTTGTCATCATCAAAAATGGAGAAATTGATGGGTTGTATTCTATTTTTATGGTCTAACAAACTTTTATGTGAAGAACTAGATAGAAGACCTGATCTGTAGACAGCACAACCAGACAGCTTTAACTCAAAGAATTCTGGACAGTACACTGTTGAACTTATAAAGAACAGCTGAGGGACCTGATCCCTTGACAGCCTCCCAGACGATAGCACAGGTTAACTCAACAGCTATAAAAAGTTGTGACAGAAGTGACTGCCTGCAACTGTTCACGCTACAGTGCAGTAACAGTGCAACAGTCACTTCCCATTGCTTGTGAAGTGTACTCTCAAGATATGGGACATCCTCCTTGGAGTGTACCAAGATCTTTAATATCTTTTTTGAAGACAAACAATAAAACTCACTTGAGCAATTACTAAGAACATTCTCTCAAGCATTAAAGTGGTCTCTAGCATTGAAGATTCAAGTGTTCAAGAGCAAGAAGACAACTCCACTAAGAAGGACCAGTTCCACCTTGTGTTGTTAGTGTCCTTAGTTGAGTTGTAATCTTGCATTTTGTTTTCATTGTATCCTAATCGCTTTTGTAGAAGCATCTTGTTAGGAATCTCTCAACATAAACCTCTTGTGTTGTTGTAGTGACTAGTGTAGTCACGAGTCAAAATCTTTGTAACTAGAGAGTTACAAAGTGGCTTGAAATAATGATTGCAAGTTAGTAAGTTAAAGTCTTTGTAAGAAGTAAATTACAAAGTGTCTTGTAATAGTTTAGATTACAAGTTAGTAAAGTTGAAATCCTACATGTGTAGGTCGTGGTTTTTGTCCCCTTGAGTGGGATTTTTCCACGTAAAAATCCCTTGTCTATTTTACTTGCTTTCTTAGTGTACTTCTATGTGGGAACTAGTAGAGGACCAGGTATCTCTACTGTTTGATGGACTCATAGAAACTATCAGCCTGCCTAAAGCCAGCCCCAGCCTGGCCTTTGCCTTGCAAGGACTGCATAAAGCCAGCCCTAGTCTGACCTTTGCCTTGCAAGGCCAGCCTAAAGCCAGCCCCAGCCTGGCTTTTGCCTTGCAAGGCCAGCCTAAAGCCAGCCCCAGCTTGGCTTTTTCCTTGCAAGGCCCGCCCCAGCCTGGCTTTTGCCTTGCAAGGCCTGCCTAAAGTTAGGTACTTTTGCATGTTAAATTTGATGAGTGTGCATATGATTAATACTTGGACAAACTTAATACACTGCATATGGAGATTATATAGTAGCTACACTTGGAAGACTATGTTGGCTTCAACTCTGTGGTGGAGATGTTTGGAATTCATTTTAGCATATGGACGATATACCCTGGCGCCAGGTGAGAGCTTGACAGGTGCTGCTTGGTATTTACCAATGACAATTGGATTCACATACACTGACAGGAGAAGGAAGCACTCAGCTTATTTTGTTGTAATAGCTAGTTCATTAGACTTTAGCTTTTCCATCTTTTAATAGCTAGTAGTTTCATGCAATTTCTATTTTGGTTTGGACATCTTGTAAGCTTTGAACCCATATTGGGAATATTTGCTAAAAGAAAAAAAGAACCTACTTTCACTATTAGGCGCCAAAATGCACCTGTGTCATCTAAAACTCGATCCGAGCATACGCTCAAGTCCGAAACCATCATACGAACCTAATGGAGCCGTCAAATCCCGATTCCGAGGTCGTTTACTCAAAATGTTGACCGAAATCAAACTTGGCCTTTTAAGTCAACCTTAAGGAACCAAGTGTTCTGATTTAAGCAAACTCAGCCAAAGGCAAGAATTGATCCCACTATCCCCCAAAGTCAATCACACATGCTCTAGGAATGTCCTCCAAGATCAGAACTGTTCATTGTGACTGACCGTCGGTATGAGGATGAAATGCTATGCTGAGCTCTACACAGGTCCCCAACTCACTCTGACGGATCTCCAGAAATGCGAAGTGAACTGAGGGCCTCTATCTGATATGATGGAAACAGGCACACCAAGCAACCAAACTATGTCCCAAATATAAATCTGGGCCAACCTCTCTGAAGTATAAGTAGTCGCAACTGGAATGAAGTGTGTTGACTTGGTTAACTTGTCAACAATGACCCAAACTACATTGAACTTCCACAAGGTCTACGGCAACCCAACTACGAAGTCCATAGTGATGCACTCCCACTTCCATGCAGGTATAGTCATATGCTGGGGTAGGCCTCCTAGCCTCTGGTGCTCATACTTAACCTACTATCAATTTAGGCATCTAGCTACATACTCAACTATGTCTTTCTTCATCCGCCACCACCAATAATGTTGCCTCAAGTCACGATACATCTTCGTAGCACCTGGATGAATGGAGTACCAAGAACTATGCGCCTCCTCTAGAATCCTTTCCTTAAGGCCAACGACATTAGGAACACATAGACGACCCTGGAGTCGCAAGACACCATCCTCGCCAATAGAAACCTCATTGGCACCACCATGTAGTATCGTCTCTCTGAGAACTGCCAAGTGCGGATCATCAAATTGTCGAGCCTTGATCTACCCCAATAATGAAGACTGGGCAACAACACATACAAGAACTCGGTTGGGCTCTGAAATATCTAACCTCACAAGTCTGTTAGCCAAGGACTGAATGTCCAAAGCTAGTAGCCTATCCTCTACTACAATGAATGCCAAGCTAACCATACTCTATGCCTTCCTACTCAAGGCATCTGCAACTACATTCGCCTTGCCCAGATGATAAAGAATAGTGATGTCATAGTCCTTCAGTATCTCAAGCCATCTGCGCTGCCTCAAACTGAGATCCCTTTGGTTGAACAAGTGTTGCAGACTGCGGTGATCAGTGTAGACCTCATAAGACACCCCATATAAATAATGCCTCCAAATCTTAAGATCATGAAAAATCGTGCCCAACTCCAAATCATGCACAGGATAATTCTTCTCATGGGGCTTCAGCTGAAGTGAAGCATATGCAACAACTCGCCCCTCCAGCATTAACACACAACCCAAGCCAGCACGTGGAGCGTTGCAATACACCGTATACACCCCCGAACCGGAAGGTAACACAAGGACTGGTGTTGTGGTCAAAGTTGTCTTGAGCTTCTGAAATCTCGCCTCACAATCATCGGACTAACGAAATGGAGCACCCTTTTGGGTCAATCTAGTCAAAGGTGCTGCAATGGATGAAAAACCCTCCACAAAACGGTGATAATAACCTACTAACCTTAGGAAACTCTTGATCTCAGTCACTGAAGTGGGACGAGGCTAACTCTGAACTTCCTAAATCTTCTTGGGATCCACCTTAATACCCTCGCCTGATACAACATGCCCTAAGAATGCCACAGAATCTAACCAAAACTCATATTTGGAGAACTTAGCATACAACTTCTGTTCCCGCAAAGTCTGGAGCACTATTCTCAAATGCTACTCGTGCTCCCCCAGGCTACGTGAGTAGATCAAGATGTTATCAATGAAGACAATCACAAAGGAACCAATACAAGGCCTGAACACACTGTTCATCAAATCCATAAATGTCGTTGGGGCATTAGTCAAGCCGAAGGACATCACTAGAAACTCATAATGGTCATATCTAGTACGGAAGGAAGTCTTCGGAACATCCGAGACCCAAATCTTCAACTGATGGTACCCCGATCTCAAGTCAATCTTAGAAAATGCCCTAGCACCCTGCAACTAGTCAAACAAATCATCAATACATGGAAACGGGTACTTGTTCTTAATTGTGACTTTGCTCAACTGGCGGTATCAATGCACATGTGCATAGTCCCATCTTCTTCATCACAAATAGTACTGGTGCACCCCAAGGTAATACACTAGGTCTAACAAACCCCTTTGCTAGTAACTCCTCAAGTTGTTCCTTCAACTCTTTCAACTCTTTCGGATCCATACGGTACAGTGGTATAGATATAGGCTGGGTACCTGGAGCCAAGTCAATACAAAAATCAATATCAAAATCTGGTGGCATGCCTGGAAGGACAGAAGTAAACACATCGGCAAACTCTCAGACTACTGGCACGGAATCAATCGTCGGAGACTCTGCGGTGGTATCCTGAACATAGGCTAGATAAGCCAAACAACCCTTCTCTACCATATGTTGAGCCTTTAGAAAAGAGACAACTCGAGTAGATGTACTGATAGACGAACCCTTCCACTCTAACATAAGCAACTCTGGAATTGCTAAAGGTCTTGGCATGGCAATCAAGGATGGTGTAATATGGGGTTAACCAGTCCATACCTAGGATGACCTCAAAGTCGGTCATATCAATTAATAGAAGGTCTGCTCTAGTCTCGAAACCACATAAATGTGACCATACAGGACTGATAGATCCGATCCGCAACCACATAATTGCCCACAAGAGTGGATACATAAACATGAGTACCCAAGGACTCGCGAGGAATATCCAGGAAATGAGAAAACAGAGATGATACATATGAATAGGTAGATCATGGATCAAATAACACTGAAACATCCCTACTGCAAACAGAAATAATACATGTGATCACGGCATTTGAGGTCATTGTATCTGGTCTGGCTAGAAAAGCATAGAATCTCGCTGGAGCACCAGCTGGCTGGCCTCCACCTGACTAAAGAATAGCTGGATTACCTCCCCCTTCCTGGCCTCCACCTCTACGGCCCCTACCCGCATGTCCCCCGCCTTTATGGCCCCTACCCGAATGTCCCCCACCTCTAGGCGGTTGGACGGCTGGTGCTGCAATCATGGGATGATGACCCTGATGTGCTTCCTTGCCCCGAAGTCTAGGACAAAATCTCTTCATATGACCCGGATATCCACACTTGTAACAATGTCTCGGTACCATAGACTGCTGCCACAAAGTCTGACCCTGATGGCCTGTATACCCACTAGAAGAACCCTGGACGGCCTGTGGTCGGTATGAACTATCTGGTATGGAACTTAAGTAGGTTCGCGCTGGAGCACCCCGAGGAGGTGGTGGTGCTGGATATGTGGGCCTGCTAGGTTGACCCCTCCCAAACTAACCTCTTCCCCTGGCCGGGGAACCTCTAAACTCTCCAAAGAAATGGGTCCTCTTTTCCTGCCTCATCTGATCTCTACCCCTCTGGCGTTAGCCCTCAATCCTCCAAGCAATCTCCACTACTAGCTGATAACCAGTGCCCATCTCAACCACCCAGGCCATACTAGCTCGAATAGTGGGATGCAACCTCACAACAAATCTCCGCACTCTCTTTGCGTCGGTAGGAAGTATCATAAGTGCATGGCGAGGAAACTTAGAAAATCTCGCCTAATAATCAGTCACTAACATTTGACCCTGCTCGAGCTGCTCAAATTGACCTCGCAACTCTTCCCTCTAAGAGTGTGGAATATACCTTTCCAAGAAAATTTGTGTGAACTGGTCCCAAGTCATGGGAGGAGAACCCCACTGGCCTACCAAGACGGTAAGATTTCCACCATCAATGGGCCCTTCCCTCCAGATAGAAAATAGTGAAATCCGCCTCGTGGGACTCCAATATTCTCATGTTGTGAAGGTTGTCCCTGCAACAATCAATGAAGTCCCGGGGATCCTCAAGCTGCTCTCCCCTGAAGATAGGAGGGTGTAGCCTAGTCTATCTGTCCAATAGCTTCTGCGGATCACTGTCTGCAACTTGTCTAGGCTCAGGTATAACCACTACAACTGGTTGGGGCCCGGTTAGTGTACCCGGGGTCTGATATACTGTTACACCCCATGTTTTCGTACGTGAGAGTACATCGTAAGTAAATTGATGCAAGCTCAGAAATAAGATTATATTTGATGGAATATAAAGTAAGTTAATCATGTTACATTGGAGGTTAAAATTATTTAAGATCATGAATAACGAGTACCAAGATGGTTAGAAAGCTTAGAAGCTAAACCAATTGAAGAAAATAAGTTTCGTCGAAAGTCGACAAGTTTGGAATGTTATAACATGTACTTTAGGGTGAGACTATGGTACATTACATGATAAGAAGGTTATTCTATGAGTTAATTTTTATCGTATGATAGTTGTGTTCTACATTTTGAAGTCAAGCAAGCTGTGGAACAAAAGTCGGCAAAGGTCTTCACAAGTTACACTCATAATGTGCTTAAAATTAGGTCAAATGTAACTAAGATTTTATCCCAATATACTTTGAATTATGGGATTATCTACCAAAAAAAATTTAAGATCTATGAGTCTAGTTTCCAATTCATTAAACCGCTCATCCATATGACATAGGAGTAGAGAGATATTTGCAGTTTCGCGAGACTGCGCAGACATCATAAGTGACAAGTAGGTGGATCACAAGAGCTTTTTGAGCAATATATTTCATGTTCTATATGATGTCTTATTGATAATATAATATAACAAATTGAAAGCCTTGGAATTTAGCTTCCAACGCTCTTAACCGTTTGTTCATAAGACATCAGGATAAAAATATATAAGCGTCTGAAGATGGACCAATCCTAGGGTTCCAAGCTAGCACCTTTTTGACTTTTCCAAACTTGATATATATAAACCTTAGGTCGGCTTTCTCTTCATTATTCAGCATAAAACGACCAGAGAACACCCATAAACATAACCTCAAGCTATCTTCTAGGGTTTCAAAGAAGATTATCATTCCAGGCAAGAAATCGAGAAGCAATAACATCAGAACGATCCCTACGACGTAAGTGTCATTATAGCGCCTCTCCTTTTTCTTTGTAGATAGAGTTTTGGAAGGTAATTCATAGTTAAGAAACATCTAATATCTGTATTTAAGTGTTTAAATATCAAGGAAGGTTGATAAATATGTTTCGAGTTATTTGACTTGTAGCGGAATGTTTTTTGTTGTTGTTGGGCTGAATGTTTTACTACTGTTTTGTGGAGTTCTGGAGGAGGAAGAGTGTGCAGAAACACCATATAGATGTAGGGTTGTGAGCTGGTCGTTCGTTGTAACATTTTCGGGTCGTTTAACACGACAACCTTGGTCGTCTTTTGTGTGAAGTGATTAGGTTGTGTGTGGACTATTTTGGGAGGCTCAATATGATTATTATTGATGTTGTTTGGGTTGTTTGGTGATTGTTTTGACTTGTGTGAAGTCATATAAATAGGGGAGGTGTTGTCCGTTTCATCATAAAATAGGTTGTGGTCGATACATAATAGTTATGACGCTTAAACGATAACGATAGTGTCATTTCTCTTATTGTAGATTAAGGATTTTTGACATTTGCGTAGCTTGAGGTTGGGGAATTATATACAAGGTATGTGAGGCTATCCCTTTCCTTCTTTGCACAACTCCGATTGTATATAATGCAATGAACGAGCTTCCAAAGATACTCTACTCTTCGAAGCTAGTAGTACTTACATTGTTTCCCTTCTTATGGAACAATTGATGTTAAGGTTGCTTCTCTTATTCTTATGTTATCAATGTTGTTGGTACTTCCTGATTCTTATAAGATTCTCGATGAAGAGTTAGCCCTAATGATGTGTACGGAGAATATCGACCTTACATCGCTACGAAATGTTCAGAACATGATTCCAATGAGTCCTACATGCATTATATATATGTATCTATTTTACTCTACTGAGACGTGCTATAGTTGTCCGGGTATGGCACCTATTGTGCAACCACTCATCAGTTGGGTTTACCGAGTCCTCTTTGAGGCTCGGTATGATATGATGATGATGACGCCCACAGAGGCGAATGTTCTATGATGATGATGATGCCCACATAGGCGGATGTTTAAAAAGGTTATGTGTATATGTGTATCATGCATTTCATGTTAATGTCTGTTAGAAGCACTCAGATGCTACAGGTTGTATCTCCTACATCTCTCTTTACATTACTATTCTTATTTATGCTTTCTTGCCTTACGTACTCAGTACTTTATTCGTACTGACGACCTTTTATTTGTGGACGTTGCATGTCGTGCTGCAGGTCCTGATAGATAGGTAGACAAAGCTCCCCCACCAAAATAGGCTTTCCAGTTCAGCGGTTATAGGCGAGATCCCTTCTCCGGACTTGCCGTGGTGTTGGTATGCATTTTGTTATAAATATTATGGGTATGTCGGGGCCATTTTCTGGCTATGTTGCATTACTTATGCTCCTTTAGAGGCTCATAGAAAGGTGTCGACTCATGTATAGTTTGGTATGCCTTGTTGGCTAATTTTTGTTGTATAGTCTTTCATGGCAGCTTTGTAGGTCGTACCTTTTATGTAGTTTCTTAGCAATCTTGTATCCCATGTGATGTATGTTCATGATCTATATCTACCATTTATATTGATCTCGTTATCCCTTAAAGATAATAAGAAGGTTAGATAAAATGTACGTTGGTGCTCGGCAAGTATGGCCCGGGTGCTAGTCATGATCCTCCAGTTTGGGTCGTGACAAACTTGGTATCAGAGCAGGTGTGTCCTAGGGGTTGTCTATGAGCCGTGTCTAGTATAGTCTTCTTTATGGGTGTGTTGTGCACCACACTTATAAACAAGAGGCTACAGGGCATTTAGGACTGTTACTTTTTCTTCTTACTCTAGATCTTGTGGTAGAGCTCAATCGTAAGAACTCAATTTCCTCAATTCTATCTTATTTATAATACGACGATGCATACATCTAGAAAGATGGATGGTAAGAGATTGGAATGTGGCTGTGGAAGAGTTGAGTCAGAGGAACTCAATTTTGCATCATGCTTATGATGAGTAAATGTGAGGGCTTCAGCAGATCATGTGTGTACTAAGATGTGTTAGTTTCTTAATAAGGAGCTCTAAGGAAAGAATATCTATCTACCCATATGGTATAAAGAAATAAGAGAATCAGAAGGTAGCCCCCCGCCGTCGTTCAATGAGAATGGATAAGAGGCTCGTGGGATTGACGTGAGGGGGCAGGGATGGCTATATTTCTGGGATCGAACTCCGGGCGTTATGAGTTTTAGCAAGTAAAAGAAGCAAGATAAAGAATGGTACGAGGTACCTAGTTAATAAAGATTATCAGTATTTATCAGAGAAATATAAGCATTTTTAGTTACTTTCAACGGTAACAGAGATATCTACAATTGTCCATACCAATCTCAGTTATTCCCTATGGGAGCTAACTGAAATAATTTAAGAGAAGAATAGGATATCAGGATCCAGCTAGGATTAGAGTAACCGAAAATTGTGAATAGATTGTTATCATTATTTAACATTTTTGAAGGGTAGTGCAGAACATGGTAATAGTTCTCATTTGGAGATAGCCATATGGTCACTCTAGAATAGAACAGTAAGATATGAATACTATAATATTCAAAAATTTCAGAAGATAGGCACTAGGATCCTAGAAGGGATAAATATTTGCCTTAGTATGACTCCAGCCACTAGTAAAGAAAAAAAAAAGAAGAATGTTAGGCGTCCCGAAGAGTCAGTGATATGAACCAGGGGGAGCTAAATGTGAAAGAACGTCATGTTGAAGTCTTTATAATAGGGCGATAGAGAGAGATATTAGCATGAGAATAAGAAGAGAGTAAATGAAACCTTATGAGTAAGAGGTGATAAATGAGTGATAGCAGTAAATCAGAATATGGTATAATGATAAAGTCTATAGTCAAGTGAAGGAAAAAAAATGAGAGGAGACAGGCCTTGAGACAATACAAAAGTGTAAGCCATAAAGCCATACCCTCATTTCAAGAAATGAGTTGGTGACTCACACGTGATTAGGATAAGGAAAAGTTAGATCCCCCAAGTAATAGAAATTAGTATGGGATAGTAAACAAGAAAAAAAAAATCGAACATGAACTAGGGATCAAAGGAATTGGTAATAGTCGACATCGTTTCAAAGATAGTGTTTCGACAATAATAGAATGAACAATAGAAGAATAACCTTTAAAGGTCATTCACGAAGATGCTTCCCTAAAGCAAGCACTATGAGCAGAGTTAAGCTTAAGGGACTAAGTATGGAAGTTATACCACGTGTCACCCTTGTGTGTACGAAATTCAATGATACCTGGTGTAGAAGGGTTACTGCAAGGCGAGTAATGTCTGTGAAGATGTAAAAACAAAATGCCAAAGATGAAGAGGTAAATATTGAATGGTAAAGGAAGAATGTGGTAAAAAGGTGAAAGGAATAAGATTGCATTTATTCATATCCTACAGATATAATATAACTCCAAAACATTATGCAATCATGATGTTGGGGAGAATCAATAAGGGTTTCACACTCGNTAGGTAAGTTAAGATAAAGGACATAACCCAAGAGGCGTTACATTAAATAAAGATATGAGAGTGGACCAATGGGTAGTCAGTAGTTGATTCAGGAAGAGACTAGTTATGGATAGATAGGAGGATATAGGCAAATTAGTAGATCATGCAAGATAAACGTAGTGAAACCCAGCATAGGAAATTCAGTCTCTTAGATACAAAATTGTAATCCTCGAAAAATATTCAGACAGGAGTTGGGGTAGTAGAAGGTACAATTTAAGTGTTAGGGAAATAAAAGAGAGTGCCACAATGGAGACAACTGAAATTTCAATTCAGAAGAAACCCTACAAGCACAAGGGAATGGAGGTAAGTAACAAAGGATAATGATAGGCGAGTAAGAACATCAGAAATACCGTGGGATATACAATGTAATAAGGTCACAGCTTTATAAGAGTTAAAAGTTCTTCCCTAAGTACTACAACGAAAGACTAGTTGAGGAAATAAGGAAGCAGACTTCAACATAAGCATAGTGACCTAAAGTAGAAATGGTCTTGTAACAGCAGTCTCATTATAATGTTGTATGCATTCCATAAGAAAGTGGAACCTATCGTAGCTAATGAACGGAAGAAGAAAAAAATCAATCAAAAGTTGATAATTGAGATCATATGAGTTACAGGGAACTCCCGTATTCATGGGCACTAAGATAGGCCTAGTATCCATGCAGCAAGTGGCAGAACGACCAGGAAAAGTAATTGTTTACATTTAAAGACAACTGAGAAGGCGTGAAAGGAAATCTATGGTGCTAACATGATGAAAGGAAGGTTACGAGTAGTATAAGTAGATGTGCATAGGTTGCAATCTAAAGTATGGTAGAGCAACAAGGTTTTAGCTAGGAAGGAGTAAGGATAAGAAAAGGTGTGTGAGAAGGTGATGAGAATAGGTAATTCCTCAGTATTAAACCCATCACAACAAGAGAGCTGATGGTTTCCATACAGTTATAAAAAGCTCAGTATATCATGAGTGAACTCAAAGGATTTTAAAGCTAGGAGAATTTAGAAGAGATAGAATGCTACCATGGTAGTAAAGTAAGGGTATAATTGTGATAAATTATAAGAGGATGACGTTTAGACCTTTGATTGAGTAATGATTTAGAGAACAAGTACTTAATGAACTGCACATGATTAGAATACCCCCATAAGATGAATCACATTGGGATGCAATGAAATACAGTTATTGCATTACAGTATCGTCCCTAAGTGGATCAGGAAAATTGCTTCAGATGTTCCCTGATGAGACGTGAGCCCTAGTGACGATATATTACATAAGAGATTTTAAATTATTAGTGGTAGATTATAGATCAGTATGAAGTTGAATAAAAAATGAATGGATGAAAGTTACAAAGTATGATATGAACGGTAATAAGGAAGCATTAAATGGATTAGATTTATACATATAGGATAAGGGGTGAGAGAAAAAACTAGAGTTGGGTGGCAAGTCTCCATAATAATAAACCGAAGTAAGATTTATGTTATAGTATGACCTTCCTAGTAGTGGTAAATCCATAAGCATAGATAACTGAGGCTATGAAACAAGATATAGCAATAGTCCTAAGTTCAAAAAAAAAAACCAAACAAAGAACTCTAGTACACCTATAGATGCCCAGAGGGACAAATTGTCATATTACAATATATCTTCACCAATTTAATCATAAATATAGGTTAAAAGCTAACAAGAAATGAAAAAGGAGATAAGAGTCGCATTGGGGCACATTCAAGGTTAGAATTGTCTAGTCAATTGATGTAAGCTCAGAAATAATATTATATTTGATGGAATATAAAGTAAGTTAATCATGTTACATTGGAGGTTACAAATATTTAAGATCATGAATAACGAGTAACAAGAGGGTTAGAAAGCTTAGAAGCTAAACCAATTGAAGAAAATAAGTTTCGTCGAAAGTCGACGAGTTTGGAATGTTATAACATGTACTTTAGGGTGAGACTATGTCTCATTACATGATAAGGAGGTTATCATATGAGTTAATTTTTATCGTATGACAGTTGTGTTCTACATTTTGAAGTCAAGCAAGTTGTGGAACAAAAGTCGGCAAAGGTCTTCACACGTTACACTCATAATGTGCTTCAAATTAGGTCAAATGTAACTGAGATTTTCTCCCAATATACTTGGAATTGTTAGATGATCTACCAACCAAATTTAATCTACGAGTCTAGTTTCCAATTCATTAAACCGTTCATCGAAACGACGTAGGAGTAGAGAGATATTTGCAGTTTCGCGAGACTGCGCAGACATCATAAGTGACAAGTAGGTGGATCACTAGAGCTTTTTGAGCAATACATTTCATGTGCTATATGAGGTCTTATTGGGACATATAATATACCAAATTTAAGGTCTTGGAATTTATTTTCCAATGCTCTTATGTGTTCGTTCATACGACATCAGGATAAAAAGATACAAGCGTCGGAAGATGGACCAATCCTAGGGTGCCAAGCTAGCACCTCTTTGACTTTTCCAAACTTGATATATATAAACCTTAGGTCGGCTTTCTCTTCATTATTCAGCATAAAAATACCAGATAAAACCCATAAACATAACCTCAAGCTATCTTCTAGGGTTTCAAAGAATATTATCATTCCGGGCAAGAAATCGAGAAGCAATAACATCAAAACGATCCCTACGATGTAAGTGTCATTATACCGCCTCTCTTTTTTCTTTGTAGCTAGAGTTTTGGAAGGTACTTCATAGTTAAGAAACGTATAATATCTGTATTTAAGTGTTTAAATATCAAGGAAGCTTGATAAATATGTTTCCTAATAGTTAGAACTCACGGGACGGTGATCGGAAGCCGTGAGTTCGAGTTATTTGACTTGTAGCGGTCTGTTTTCTGTTGTTATTGGGCTGAGTGTTTTACTAATATTTTGTGGAGTTTTGGAGGAGGAAGAGTGTGGATAAACACCATATAGTTGTATGGTTTTGAGATGGTCGTTCTTTGTAACATTTCCTGGTCGTTTGACACGACTACGGTGGTCGTCTTATGTGTGAAGTGATTAGGTTGTGTGTGGACTGTTTTGGGAGGCTCAATATGATTATTATTGATGTCTTTTGGGCTATTTGGTGATTGTTTTGACTTGTGTGAAGTCATATAAATAGGGGAGGTGCTTTCCGTTTCATCGTAAAATAGGTTGTGGTCGATACATAATAGTTATGACGCTTAAACGATAACGACAGTGTCGTTTCTCTTATTGCAGATTAAGGAGTTGTGACATTTGCGTAGCTTGAGATTGGGGAAGTATATACAAGGTATGTGAGGCTATCCCTTTCCTTCTTTTGCACGACTCGGATTGTACATAATGCAATGAACGAGCTTCCAAAGATACTCTACTCTTAGAAGCTAGTAGTACTTACATTGTTTCCCTTCTTATGGAACAATTGATGTTAAGGTTGCTTCTATTATTCTTATGTTATCAATGTTGTTGGTACTTCCTGATTCTTATAAGATTATCGATGAAGAGTTAGCCCTAATGAGGTGTACGGAGAATATCAACCTTACGTCGCTCCGAAATTTTCAGAACATGATTCCAATGAGTCATGCATGCATTATATATATGTATCTATTTTACTCTACCGAGTCGTGCTATAGTTGTCAGGGTATGGCACCTATTGTGCAACCACTCATCAGTTGGGTTTACCAAGTCCTCTTTGAGGTCGGGTATGATATGATGATGATGACGCCCACAGAGGCGAATGTTCTATGATAATAATGATGCCCACAGAGGCGGATATTTAAAAAGATTATGTGTATAATGTATCATGCATTTCATGTTAATGTCTCTTAGAAGCACTCAAATGCTACATGTTGTATCTCTTACATCTCTCTTTACATTACTGTTCTTACTTATGCTTTCATGCCTTACGTACTCAATACCTTATTCGTACTGACGTCCTTTTATTTGTGGACGTTGCATGTCGTGCTACAGGTCCTGATAGACAGGTAGAAAAAGCTCCCCCTTCACAATAGGCTTTCCAGTTCCGTGGTTATAGGCAAGATCCCTTCTCCGGACTTGTCGTGGTCTTGGTATGCATTTTTATTATAGATATTATGTGTATGTCGGGGCCTTGTTCCGGCTATATTTCATTACTTATGCTCCTTTAGAGGATCATAGACATGTGTCGACTCATGTATAATTTGGTATGCCTTGTTGGCTAATTTTTGTTGTATAGTCTTTCATGGCAGCGTTGTAGCTTGTACCTTTTATGTAGTTTCTTAGCAATCTTTTCATCCCATGTGATGTATGTTCATAATCCATATCTACAATTTCTATTGATCTCGTTATCCCTTAATGATAATAAGAAGGTTAGATAAAATGTACGTTGGTGCTCGGCAAGTATGGCCCGGGTGCTAGTCATGACCCTCCAGTTTGGGTCGTGACATATACGGCAGCTGCACGCCCAGGTGCCTGAGCAGTAGGGGTTTGTGATCCCCCTCCCGCTTGAGATGTAGTTGGGTCAGCTTGAAATAAACCAGCATGGGTCATAGAATCCATGAAACGCACCATACGACCCATGACCTCCTAAAAGACCGGTGTTGACGTGAAGTCTACCAGAGCTGACTCTTCTGCGGGCACCTCGCCCTGCTCCTCCGCAATGGGATCCTGTACTAGTTTCACTGGTGGTGCAACTGGGACAACTCTGGGATATCCTCGCCCCTACCTCGGGCCGGTGCCCTCTCCCAGCCTCTGATTCGGCCTCTAGCAACAGGGGAGCAGCTCTTCTCGGGTCTGGAGACGAATAAAGAAACTTAGTATACCATCAACTCCACGATAGGAGATGAATAAAGAGTATTTTCCTAACATCCTATAGCCTTTTGAAGATAAGTACGGACGTCTCTACACTGATCCACAAGACTCTATTAGACTTGCTCATAACTTGTGAGACCTACATAAACCTAGTGCTTTGATACCATGTTATCACGACCCAATTCCACATTATGCTATGATGGTGCCAACACTAGTGGTAGGCAAGCCAACAATGATTAAACTAGTGGTTTCTCGTTTAAATAGTTTAGTAAATGGGTAACACTTTCTCATCTGTTAAAAAGATTTAGAAATATGCAATGGAACGTAATTAAATGAAAGCAAATGAGTACAAATCGTAATCATGTAAACAAATCCAAAATCATAAGTCTACTAGTGTGTGTGTGCCAAGACCTAGTGTCACAAGTGTATGGGCAATCTAGTAGAATATACAAAATAATACTACCCTACTGTCTGAAAGGAAATAGACAGAAAAATATAACATAAAGAAGACTGCAGCTGCTGCAAGATGGCTCAGAAGGAAGCTCATCGTGACGTCTTGGGGTGGGGATCAAATTTGCGCACCAGACTGGTAACCAGATGCACCTGCCTCAGATCCTGTACAATTAAGTATATAAGTGTAGCGTGAGTACTGGTACATCTCGCATTTTCATACGTTAAAGTTTCGTCTTGAGTTAATCGACGTAGACACGATGATGAGATTATCTTTGGGGTTCTAAGAATTTATGCTACTTATAACAGGCGATAAGTAAAGTACCGTGAAGGTTAAAGGGTAAACGAATCAAAGAAAATAGGTTCCGTTGAAGATTCTTGATTTGGGATAAAATATGATCCGAGCTATAAGACCCGGTATTTATGGACTAGTGACATACAAGGTACTACATGACCATTATAGTAAGGTTTATAAGGTATGTTAAGAGTGAGTAGTATTTTAAGTAAGTTGAGGTAAGTCTTAATTATGTGGGTAATTGATTAATTATTGGATAATTTGTAACAACCCGACCGGCCGTCTTGAGCTCTAGTGCGTCGTTTGGTAGTTTGAGGGCATGAGTAGCTTCACTTCAGGTATGATGACTCATTCGCAGGGTCAAAATTGAATTTCGGGAGTGTTGGAGTCGAATTGTAAAGCGAATTCTAGTTTTGAAAGCTTTAAGTTGGAAGAATCGACTAAGGTTGAATCTTTTAGTAAACGATCTGGGAATCTGGATTTGAAGGTTCCAGCAAATTTGTATGATGATTTCAGACTGGGTCGCATGTTTGAATCAGGTTTTGGAGGACCCGGGAGCGTTTTGGCGTCTATGGGGGAAGTTGGCATTTTGGAAGAAAATTCATAAATTTGGGTCAAACTGCATTTTAGTGTTATCGATGTCTGTTTGGGATTCTGAGTTTGGGAATAGCTCTGTATGGTGATTCTGGTATTGGGAGCGTGATCAGAAGTAAATTTGGAGGTCCTTAGGTCATTTTGGAGTCATTTGGCTAAAGTTAAAAATTTGAAGGTTTTTGAGGAGTTGGAACGGAAGAGGACCTTTTGGGCGAAGCGAGGGGCCTGGTGGGAAACCGCAGAAGCGGTACTTGGGGCCGCACCTGCGGAACCGCAGAAGTAGTCAAGTGACCACAGGTGCGGAAAGGCTGGAGGCAGTGAGGTTCTTAAAAATCAAGGTTTTGGCTTATTTGCACTTCATTTCTTCCATGGGAGGCGATTTTGGAGCAATCTTGGAGTGTCATTTTCAGAATCTTCTATAGGGTAAGTGATTTCCTCTCATTTTGAGTTAAATACTTAGATTGTGTATGGACTAGACATGGAAATTTATGGAAATTGTGGGTTTTTGGTATAAGACCTAGAAATTTATATTTTGGATTTCTGGCCACGAGTTTGGGCATGAAATTGAGAATAAATTATATATGTGAGTTTTTGAGGTTATGGGTAAAGTTTATCTTCGAGAAATTTCGGAGTCGACATCTCGTCACTACCTCTTGGATGTTAGGCGGGATAGTTATTGGGTACATGTTATTTTTGTACTCATACTACACTTGTTGTGTGTTTTGTTGCACAGGCACATATATGTCTAGTGGCCCAGTCGGCGCAGCGGCATGGGTGATACGGAGAATTCGGTGAGTTGCACCTATAGAGACGACTGCAGCTAGCAGAGTCTCCTTCAGAGTATTGTATTCTACTTCCTCTACTGTCCAATTGTATCCCGGACAGATTATTGTATTACATCTTGTTTTCTAGAAATTGTTCATGCAGTTGTGACACCGGGTTCTGGGATGACTGTGGGATTTATTCATTATCTGAATTTGTTAAAGACATTTTGTTACTCAATGTAAGTCCATTATTTGCTATTTAATGTAATGAAAAGAAATAATTTCAAGAATATTAAAATGAGGATTTAATTAACTATTTAGTGTTAATTTGCCTGACAATGGTGTCCGGCGTCATCACGATCTTTAATGAATTTGGGTCGCGAAATAATTAATTAAAGAGATGGATAAGATTTAACCCCCCCCCCCCCC